>CM040245.1:112166759-112192682 GCA_022545495.1 Chrysanthemum lavandulifolium | reverse complement strand
TTAACAAAGACTCTGACCTCTGTGGAAACTGGCCAGTGCCTGCAGCAAAGGTTTCCACTTTGTGAACATGAGGGTATGGACTCAAGATCTATAACAAAATATAGCCCCTATCAACTCTAACCTTTGCTAACTTGCCTCTATCACATCTTAAACAAATATTTAACCTTTTGCATCTATCTTAGATGCTAAATATTAAGCTAAAAGAGGGAGAGAACTTACATAGACATATGAACAAAACAAGCAGAAAATGTGCACAACTTTTGGACTGTTATTCTTAGAAATATAGTGGTAGTAGAATTGTAACGAGGCAGGACGAACACGAACGGAGCATTGTTCACGTTGTTCATTTAATTTTAACCGGACGAATAAACGAACACGAGCGCTTAAGCGGGCGAAATTTCTTGTTCATGTTCGCTTATAACAAAATGAGTTGTTCGTATTCGTTTATGTTCATTCATTAAGACCCTGTGAACATAAGCGATCGACGTAAATGAACATGACAAACAATCATAAACTTTATTAAATTATGCATCTAATATTGTTTTATAAGTGTCGTTTTGTTTAAAATTACACAATTAAAAGATTTGATATATGAACATAAATAAATAAATGAACATAAACGAACGCATAATCGGACGTTCACGAACATAAATAAACGGACGTGACTTTTGTTCATGTTCGTTCATTTAACTAAACGATCGTAAAATATTGTTTATGTTTATTCATTTAATAAATAAGCGAACATAAACGAGCTTTTATCGAGCAGTTACGAAATATTCATTGAGCGTTCGGTTCGTTTCTGTACTAGTGATAGCTAGGCATTATGCATGCTGCTATGTTTTCTAGCATGTAGTAATTTATTATGGTCTATTGACTCTTGCTCTCAAGTCTATTACAATTATTATTAGAAATTCAACTTTCAAAATGTTGAGTGGGACAGTGGGGACCAAATATAATTTTAAACATAGCATTGTTTTTTTTTTTTTGGTAAAGGGGAGTTTAAACATAGCATTGTTAAGTTTGAATAAATTGTAGTATCATTATTTTATTTTGAGTGAATTGTAGTTTGAGTGAATTACAGTAAAACATACCATATAGTTTGAATGAATTGTAGTATCATTATTGTGAAGACATATATTGTGTATGAAAGAGCGGTTTTACCGATTTAAGTCTCTACGTGGTGATTTAAACACAATAAATTAGTCGTCTAAAATGTCAAAAACCAAAATTACCAAAAGAAATAAATATATATTATGTCTGTAACGACAACGCAACCATAGCCGAAATTGACAACATCGTGATAATAATTTTTGACTGGATGGATAAATAAAATAAGTGTGATGTATCAGTGAAACCAAAATTTTTAATTTGAGAAAAGGAAATGTTGTTGCTCTTAAGTTACCCGTAATTGTGACCGAACCATCATCGTCACCTAAGCATCACATCAACTTTTTATACCTCATCGATTCATCACCAAACAATCATGATAAAACACAAAACCGACCACCAAACCAACCACACAGATATAACTCAAACACATATAAAATTACTCCATAGAGCACACACTCGCACAAATGAAAGTGATACTTGTTTGGTGATGCAGATGACCAAACCAAGCAAAAATCTTGCTAATCAGGTTTGTTTGGTGGTGTAACAACAACAATGCGTTGTTGGTGTTTCACGCGTGAAAATATACACTACTATGTGTAGTCTTAATTATGTGACAGTATAAAGATTTATATTTATCAATGGTTAAATGAAAGTGTTAAAACAAGTAGTGCTAGTTTATTATTGTAGTGCTCAAATGTCATAAATGTTTGTTTTTTTTACATTAGTTATGCGCTCTAGGAATCTTAGGTAGGAAAACGATGTTATGTAGCTATTAACTAATCCAACACTTTTAACCTCTAAATTCTAGCTTAATAATTGGTGTAAGTTCGAATTGATGTAATAGTGTTTTGTGTTTGGTGCCCCTTCGCTTGTTGGCGTTGTTTTGGGAGGTTGTGAATAATAGTTACCTTTCAAAAAAAAAAAAAAAAAACCTAATCCAACAAACCCTTTGAATCAATCAAGGTAAAAAAATTAAGTCGATTTTATGGGACAAATATAGTTTAATACAAACTGTTTAATGTACATATATTATAAAATATCAAAAGCAAGAGATACAAATGTTCAAGTCTTGCTATACTCAAACCTAACTTGCACTAGTAAGGATGCATAGTAGCGCAAAGAGCATTCTTTTGCCTTTAGATTAGAGGCGCTTCGCCGTCTTTGATTGGATGGAAACACATATCTAAAATCGAGACTTGACAAAGATCGGTTAACTACTATTCACCAAACATCAAAATTTTAACAACCCTTTTAGAGTTTTGTGAAGTTTCTTTAAAAAATCAACAAATAATTAAGATGTATCACATTCTTTCAAGACGTAAAAGATATAACCTTTATTACACATGCTATAATAAAGAATGGTATACCTTTCGAATCTCTTGAAAACAAGTGAAGTAAAAAAAGAAGGTAAAAGATGATAAAACCCGTATGTTGACCACGTCAATTTGTGGAGACCCATGAAGTTTTTATCCTTTTTTCCAGACCATGTATATTGTAATATGAGAATGCTAAAAACCAAGATGTATGGGAAAATGAACACTCCATTTTTTAAAGTAAGAAATTTCATTCAATTTTCTCCAAACTTATTTAAATGCTAGGGATAAATGTCCATTATCAACTACACCACATGCCTCAAGTACCCAATTCAGATGTTATTTACACTCTTTATTTCATGTGTAGTCGCAAATGTGAGTCGAAAAACATACGTTTTTTACTGCATAACATACGTACATTCATACAAGTTAATGTGGTGATTTGTTCTATGCAACATCCTTGATATGATTACTAAACACTTGATGGGTTGCATGTAGCCTAGTTTGCCATATAAATAGATGGAGCATGACTCTTCAACCTGTGGTGTAGCAAAAAAGTGATGCACTTTTGCTTAAGAAACTTGTACTAGTCCAAACAAGAAGGGGTGCTATAATATCAAGTCTTTAGATATGTCCCCCTATTCTTTGTGAACAAATTATGTGTTTTCATTCTTGTTTGTTAAGGTAATGAATCATCATAGACATCACACCAATAACCATTCTCATAATGAAATAAGTGACCTTTGTTACTTGGGTCCACTATTTTGTTGTTAGTGTATAACAAGACTAACACAATGTGCAACCTTTTCATTGCTTGGTCAATATTGAATGAGGTACCATACTACCATTCTTGTTTGTTACCATACTTTCTTGCTTGGTGCACCAAAAAAAGAAGTACTTTCTTGCTTGGATGCATTCAAGAAAAGCTTACTTGAAAATAACATAAATATCTCTGCCATCTTTTTAATTTTATATATCATAAGTTTCTATGTTGTCACCTTCTCTTCTTTAATGGATGCTCTTGAGTCTTGAGTCACCCTCACCCCACCCATAACCATCCCAACACAAGCTCACATTGACTCAAAACACCTAAAGCATACACATACAAGGGTGGCTACAAATGGGTTCAAATCTTCTATCATGCAATTATGAAGATGAGGAGTTCATAGATATGGAAGTAAGTTCATCACATTCATATCCACCTTCAAGTTCACCATCAAAAGCAAAAATTTGAATTCCATATGGGATCATCCATTGTGCATTCAAATTCACCAGCTGATGAACTCTTTTACAAAGGCAAACTACTTCCACTTCACCTCCCTCCAAGAGCACAAATGGTTAAATCACTTTTGCAAAATGCTAAATTCAAACAAGTTGAACAAGATCAAGAAGAGTTCATCACATTCTCAACACCAATGGTTCAATCATGCAATATATCACCCTCTGAATCTTGTAGAGTGAGTACTGATCAGCTAACCCCTGATGAATACTTTTTTGAATGGTCTACTGAATTAACAGGATTCATAGGTGATCACCCGAAAAAGTACTATACATGTCCATGGTCCAAGAAGCTTAAGCTAATCAAGAACTCATCAATAACACAAAAGCTCAAATCTTCTAGAGCTTATTTCAAATCTTTATTCAACAAATCTAGTTGTGGTACAGATGGGAATGCATGTGCTAAACAAGAAGTTGAACAAGATTGTGACAACACTTTCTTGAAAAAATATTTAAAAGTTACTAAAAAAAGTGGTTTTGGGCATGTTCAAACTAGAAAGTATCCAACTTTGGCAAATGTCTTGAAGGGTATTGAAGAACAAGGGAATGAGGATGGTTTTGATACAAGTTGTACTCATAGGAAGTCTTTTTCAGGAGCAATTAAGAGAAAATGTTCACCTTCTTCAATATCTTCTTGTTCATCGAATTCGGCTTCTGGAACATCATCTTCATCGTCTTCTTTTAATTACTCTAATGGTGTTCATGAGTTAAAGTTGCTTAAAAGGAACAGTAGTGCTGATTCAGATCTTGAAGGTTCAATTGAGGCAGCTATTGATCATTGTAAAAAATCACAACAGGTTTATAATTCAAAAAATCCTGTGTTTTTCTCAAAATGTACTTTGTGATAATTAATATTCAAGAAGCTATTTTTTTTGTTCTAGATTTTATTCATTTGTTTTGTGCAGATATATTATCATGGTGTCCCAACATTTGCTTCTTCTTTTTTTGTATATGATGAATATGTCCATAAGAAAACAAATAAATAATTATTTGGCTCATATACTAAGGTATTTAATTGCATTCAAATCTTCAATGAGCACAAGTTTGTCAACACATATAAACATTTCAAAGCTTTTATCATTTCATATTTTATTCTTTAAACCTGTGATGTTATTCATCTTTGCAAACTTAGACTGGCAAGATCATTCCAGTATTGAGTTGTATAAACTTACTTCATTTTGGAAAATGTCACAGGATACTTGACCCTTGATGTCTAAGTGAAGTATTCTTGTCGTTATAGATGACAATAGTTATATTTTTGCGTACAAAATTTACAACGATAGTTATATAGCGATATATAAAACATAGTGGAACATTAGAGAATAAGAGCATGCCAAATTTGAATTTTGAAATGAAAGCCTCTTACCCATGAAAACCACAAAAAATTCATTCAAAATTGTTCCATGAATTCTGCATTTTTTTATCAATAGTAAGTTTTCAAGTTAAATCACATATTATCCTTTGTCATCGCCACATACAAGTGAGCCGCATTGGTTTACCGCTCACTTTATGCTTTTATTCTGTCATTAAAGGAGGACGATTAATCACATTTCTCAGTAAACTACATGTTCAGTCAAAATAAGAGGATTGGATATCTTAATTCTTGACTCAAATGCACACTGAGCATTAAAAGGCTACAAAAGAAATAAGGAAATCATTAAACAAACGTACTGAGCATCAAATTGACATTATTAGATGTCTGCCTTCTTTCTGAAAATGTAACTACAAATGCAGGAAATTTGAAAAGGCATCTTGTACACAAAAACAGATAATGAATCCAATTCAAGATCACATGTAATGAATTCAAATCTGTGCCATGCATTCATTCAAAGGCACTTCTCATAGCAAGAAGAAAAGGGACCCCACTAATTATTATCTACACTTACCACTTTAAAGCTAAGGTTATAAACTTTTTACCTTTATGTGTTTGCATTGCACCAGTCCACCTCAAACTAATGCTTTAAATGTGCTAATAATCATCGAACACAACTTCCCTTCATCACCACTAAATTGTTGAATTTCAAACTTAGGACACAATAAGTTGTACTTTGGAAGTTTTATTGTTTCATGTTGTAATCATTTTATTAGTTGTATTAATCTACAAAAACAATTTTTTGGTGTTGTTTATAAATCTTTGTCTGACCAAGTGGAGAGAAAGATATAGAAAGTAGAAGAAAAAGATACTGTCAAAAGAAGAAAAGGAGGTAAGAAGAGTGATAAATTAGAAAAAACGGCTTTGATCGACATACATTTAGTTATAGGTTTCTCTCATGAGTTAGTATTATTCACCTTACACCTCTTAAGGCATGTGCAATTGAAGAGCTTGAAGAGTACGATAATATAAAAAGATGAGACGTTGATACGATATGGCCGAAAGTGGATGTATATCACTCTTGTGAGTCGTATCAGTCGCATATACCAACAAGCTATGTGTCAAACAAAAATGTGTAGGTTGCGGACTCCCTTTAACGTTTCTCGAAAACAGTAACAACTTGTTTTCAAAATTTCATGTATTAAAATTTTGCAACATTCCACCAGCAAATAATTTAATCCATATCATAAATAAATGCTACAAAGTAAAAGGAAACAATTATGCTAATATGGCACAGTTACAACTATGTCACTTTTACCACTTTGATACCATGTACAATCTACCTTTACATCAAGTACATTTACAATCAACTCTTTTTAGTGTATAACTACATGCCATTAGATATCTTGTACAGTGCATCAAAGTGAGGAGTCTGCCATAACTTTTTTCTTTTTTCTGTTCTTTTGCTTAAAATAAGGCTACCACTTTTCCAGAGCTAAATTTCTCAAATCTAGAGCAATGCAAAACTTATATACATGATGTACAAGCCACTATAACATCATTGTTCCTGACATGTAATTTACTAAAAATTAAATGTTCATGGTTAAAGATCTTGTAAATATAAGTTAATGATTCAGGGCATTTTTCATAATTAAAACCGGTCAAAGTAATATACTTGACAGAATTAAAAAAGTGTTCATGCAGAGTCAACATCATTACATCAACTAACAATATCCTTTACTTACAAGTTAAATAATTAAACTAAAGATTATGAGTGTAGATTTGAGCATGAAAAAGGACCCATGAATGTGTTTTTAATCTTTAAAGTGGCCTTTGTTGCTTTTAAGCAATTACAGCTTTTGGCAAAGAATCAAAAGTTGCTTTAAACACTTAAAATCACTTCTTTGCAAACAGACTATCAACTGATCCAGTCACGAATAAGCAAACCGCAAATCAAGCCCATTAACCCTCTTATCTTCTTATGGTTTTGACCCAAGCCCGTTTGAACACATGTTTTTTTTGGCGTTTGTATGCTCGAAGAAAGCACATAAATGGAAACATAAAGAGCAATTTTCCGCTACTTTATATGATTCTTGAAAATATATACATATTAAGTGGTACTAGCTTAATGCAAGAACCAAGATAAGCGGAAAAAATATAGTAGCATTTTAGAAGGAAAAGGAGTTAAATAACATACAACATTATGCTGATCAGATAGCATATAGTTTCTTGAAATCTTCATCTTCGGAATCCGACTGCGGTGACACTGATGATGAAATAAATTTGCTACTCCTCTCGAGCCTCCGACTCCTTATGTTATTAGCTTCGATTCTATGCATGATAACCCAATATAGCATAGTCCCTAGTGTAGACGCCAATGTCAATGACCCAATAATTGTAACCCCAACTGCTAACCATTTCTCATTTCCCACAACAATAAAAGATAGTGCAAGAAACGCCACAGAAACAAACACACAAGCTAGCCACATTAGCTTGTTAATAACTGCCATCACTTGTTTCTTAGCTCGTTTTTCCACCACCACTATCGATGTCTGAACTACCACCACTGCTAGTGATATAAAAAGGGCTAGAGAGTCAAATATCAAGAAAACAATGAACTCCGGCTTTGAAGCTATATTTCCTTCACCCAAAGTAAACCCATCCGGGATACCCTTTGTGCCATCGACATATTGACCAGGCAACTGAAATATGGCAGCAAAAGTAACTGTTGCAATCAAAACAGCAACGACAGTGGTTGAATTGATTGCATTGTTTAGGCCTTCAAGATGCATCTTATTGATGCGTTTTCCGATTACTTTAACTCTTTTTTGAGTTTTAAGTGTGTGTTCAAGCTGATCATGAACGTTATGTTTGATATCACTTACTGTTTGTTTTAGTTCTCGGGTTTTGGGTGTTAATGGTAATGGTGTGGTTTTTATGGATTGAGCCTTTGGAACTCCGTGTTGTTGTAAACTGGTTGCGATTTCAGATTTCTCAAATTTCACAGCAGTGTCTAGAGCTGTTTCTCCATATTTGTTAATGACTTCTTTTTTGATTACTTCCTTGTGACTTAGTAATGCCCAAACAATCTGCAAATCCAGTAACGTGATATTAAATAAGCATCACTACATTTTATCTTTTAAGCTCAAACATTTTTTTAACATCAAGTTTATCATAAAAACAGTAAATCATAATACACGTTCTCAAAATCAATAAATTCAAGTGTTCTGTCTCTAGCAATAACACTTGATAATTGTTTAGAAAGTTATCTTTTTTTTTCGTCAAAAGTTAACATACACCTCCTTTCTTGACTAGTTGAATCCAGAAAACTAGCCAAAAGGGGCAGGCCAAATAGACCAAGCAAGTTGAAAGTCACCCGAACCTGTTTTGACTCATTACTCAGCTTATTTTACCACGTATATATAGTATAATAACCTTTACATACCTCTGTGCGACCCTTTCTTGTGGCTATATGTAGCGCAGTGTTTTCCCATTTGTCAACCATATTTATCAATGCATTATCGGCTTCAATAAGTGCGTTAACAACCTCAACATTCTGTCCTTTAACCGCCATATGAAGAGCTGTTTGTCCCTTCTTATCAGCCCTAGCAACAATCGTGGGTACTTTTTGTGAAAGCGCTTTTACAACCTCTAGATGACCCTTTCTAGCACAAGAATGTAGCGGTTTTAAGATTACTTCTTGCAATATTAGCCATGCTACTATTTTTCTCCAACAGATAATTTACCACCTCAATATGGCCTTGTTCTGAAGCTGTGTGCAATGCTGTGGTGTTACTTGAATCAGATGTCATTGAAAGCTCTGAATGCATTTCCATGAGAATCTTCAACACCTCTGTAACAAAAAATTTAAATCTTTAGAGCCCGTCATATAATGTTAATGAGTATGTTTTGTAGGTTACATAAATTTGATACGCGCAGAAATGAATATGTGATTGCACGTCTTATAGTTACTTAATTAATGCATGCAGAAAAGAAGACCGGCCCACATGAAAATGGTGTACAAAAGGTTTTACTCGGTATAAGTTAACTTTTAAAAAATCATGATTGTTGGAAAGGTTTAACATTAGCACTGTGTTCTCAAGTTGGTTTTATAAAGGAAAGAGAAAGTAATGAAAGAAAACAAAAAATTTATCATGTTCTTGAATTTTTTATAAAAGAAAAGGAAGTAAAAGTGGAGAGATTTTAGGTTATTTGCAAGTAAAGTGTTTATGCAATTCCCTCCTTTCTAAAAAGAAGGTTAGGCCATGACTTTTGAGTTCAAACCTATTCTTTCCATATTCAGAAGGTCATGCATTTTGTTGCAAATTTAACATCTTATTTATTTATAACATTAGGTAAGAAGGTTTTAGTCATCAAATTACTCCCAAAACCTTTTCGCGTCAATCATAAATATAAACTTGGTCCATTTGACCTTCCAGATCAGTTTGTGGTTCAACACCAATTTTTTACAGTAAGACTAACCGGCAAAGGGGTGAAAACAATTCGGCGACCTCATTTCTCACGCGTGAATCCATTTCCACATAACCAACTCATGTGTGACTTTGGCTTCCTGAGGTGCAATTCGGTGAACCATTCACCTTAAATGCATTGGTGTGAAGTTGACCTCATTTTTATGTTTTATTGTTTTATATTTGGTTTGTGAGTGTGCGTGAGGTATTTTAGTGAGGTATATTTGTATAGAACGAGTATTTTAATTAAAGGTGAGGGTAAGGTGACCATGTCCATAAATAAGCGAGTGGGAGTGAAAGTAGTGAGAGGAGAGAAAAAGCTTATGTGGCGCTGATGTGTAAGATGAGAATGGGAAAAAGCTTTGTGACCTTGTCTTTAGCTTAATACCACATATCTTGCTCCTACCAAAGATACAGATACCTAGAGATGGCAAGATGGGCGGGCTAGGCAGGTCAAATGGATTCGGGTTGAAACAGAATCTTATACTCTTATAGTGTGGGTCAAAAAGGGTGGGGGTTCCAAAAACACTTGTATTGTCAAAAAAAAAAAAAAAAAAAACTAGAAATATCTAATGTGTTTATTAGCTAACTGTGATTATATAAAATAGGTATTATCATACTATATCTAAATTTTGGAAGAACAAGATATAAGGGTTTGTTTGTAGGCATCTAAAAAGATGCTTTGGCCGGCTTCAATCTGTGTGACCCATCTGACTCGTTTCTCCTAGCTTTATTTTTTAATATCACCCGTTCGAGATAAAACGCAGCTCAGATCTACCCATTTATGGGTAATTTATGGATCCACCCCTAAATAACATCCATTAGATACATATTGAGGCCTGCTGAAACCAAATCTGAAACCTTATCCACTAGGTCAACTCCTAGCTTATTTCAATACCAACATTTAGCATTTTCTCAAACAAAATTAACATCAAGCACATGGAAAACAATCAAATAATAGATAAAGATTAGATTCCAATCCTTACCAAGATTTCCTTGTTTCGCGGCAATATGAAATGCATCAAAGCCATTCTTGGCCTTAATACTTGCAGCCTCGATATCATAATGCTTGATCATCTCTTTTACCAAGTCAATACAACCATATTCAGCAGCAACATAAAGAGCCGTTTCGCCTGATTGATTCTTCTTCGACAACAATTCCTTCAACTTGTCCTCATCATAACTACTTAAAATCTCAAGAGCAGCATCGAAATCACCTGCCCTTACAGCAATATGCAAACATGTATCATCTTTTTTCTCCATAGTCCTGGTTCTGCTTAAGCTTTGATGCATATTCGTTGTAGCAGATGGCGAATCCATCCTATCAGAATTTAACTAAAACCCTCTTTAGTTAACAATTTCCTACAATAATGAAAAACACCTAATCAAGTCTTGTTCATTACAACTAAAAGATCAAACCTTTACTTCTAGAAGCTTAGCATGAGTACAAAATATAGTGTAGGTGAAGATAGATATAATCACATGACAATTTGGGTGGTTGTAACTTTTTCCTACTTAGATAAATATATGCACATTTTTTTGACAATTAACACCAAAATCTTTTTCTTTTCACATTATAACTAATTAACTGTTACATTTGTTACCTACTTTTTTATTATTTATTGCTGGGGGTCTATGAAGGCTCATGAACTGTTTCAGGTTATTTTGTCACAAATAATTAACCTGATAATGTTTTGGATAATATATCCATTGACCTTCAAACTGTTGGTTTTTAAAAGCAGTAAGTAGCTTTGGTAAGCAAGCCTAAACACCATACTGGTCCACTTTAAACCAAACTGGTAAAGGAATGAGGTTTTTCCCTTGTACATATTATCAGGAGAGGGAGAGTCTATTGAATCAGATTGGTGAGTTTTGAACCCTAGACCTAGGAGTTTAATTATGTTTTGTCCACTTAAAACCATACCTAACTAATCTAGAGCAAGAAAATATCAAACCTACCAAAAATAGATGTATCATATAGCCTAACTTTTAAACATGATTATAGTTTATAACATGCATGATAAACAGTTAAACACACACAATGAGAAACTTATTCAAAACTCAAGCAAAATGAAAAAGAATTACCTAGGTATATATTGAAGAGCACAAAGAATATTACTGTATTTAGTAACTCACTGCATATTGGAAAATGCAAAAGATATCATAATATTAAGGCGAGACAAAAAAAAAAACACTCTTTTGTGTGATGTATGTAGTGTCGTGTAGTTTCAAAGTAGAGTTGAAAAAATGGTTTGCTTGAAAAGAACATGAAGCAAATGATATGCAAAGCTTGAGTGGTGGTGGAGTCATGTAGCTGTGTGTTCCAACTTCCAAGTGGTCAAGCCTCCAATTATTATAAATTTATTTTTTAATATTTTTAATTTACTGGATTAAATATTCATTATTAAATTAATATTTCTATTTGCATGGACTTCTTCTAAGTATGATTAAAAACAAAGAATATTACGGAGTAGTAGAAGACAAACTTTTTTTTTGAACAAATAGTAGAAGACAAATTGGAGTAATATTTTTCACATTATTTGAGTTATGGCTCGCACATGTAACTAGAAATATTCAGATTCTATACTATCTTGTGATTGTTTTCTACGGTATTAGTTTATCAAATTTGCTCGAATGATATCATGGACGGGAAATTTGAATTTATGCATACATATTGCTAAAATTAGGAAATCAAACATGATTCACTAGACGTATTATTATTTTTAGAATAAATGAATGGGTTTTTACATAGATAGGTTCTTCAACTTTCCAACTTTATTCGCAAGTTCTTAAACTTTATTTTTGTCTGAAACAGGATATTGAATTATCGTTCTGGAGACAAATTAGGGACCGAACTATTTTAACGCTGATCTGGGTTCATTAATGCTTGTGATGACTTTATTTTATTAATTTAAAATAATCTTTATATAAAGGGTTTTATCTGAATAAGTTCTTAAACTTTCGAAATTGTTCACAAGTTCTTAAAGTTTTTAACATTGATTAGGTTCTTGAACTATCTGACTTTGTTAATTTAGGTTATCTTCGTGATCACACCGAAAACATCCTCACTCACTAAACACATCGAAGCCACATCATAAATTAAAAGCGTTACATAAATAATTAAAAACAATTAAAACGTTACATAAATAATTAAAAGCGTAAGCGTATGAATTTAAAACCTAAACATTCATAAACTATAAACGTATTCATTCATTTAAATAAAATGAAATTCGACCACTAAAACCATAAATCTTGTATACTTTATTTTAATAATTTCGTAGGTTAAACAACCTCGGATCTTGTGATGTTATGAAATTCTTTTTCTTTTTTAAGCATGAAGAACTAATCAAAAACACAAAATCCCATGAGTTAATTTTTTTTAATTTTATAAAAATCAAAAATTTATAATAAAACTAAAAAAAATAATTTTAATTTTATTATAATATTTTTTTAAAAAAAAACTGCTTTTTCTTTTAAAAAAAATAAAAATAAAATTAAAAAAAACAAAAAAAAAAAAACTTTTTTTTTAATTTTATTATAAAACGGATGAAAGCGTATAAAAAAACATTTTTATACGGTTTCATCCGTTTTATACGTTTCATTCGTTTTTATACGGTTTCGTTCGTTTTTGTATGAAAATGTATGAAAATGTATGAAAACAATGTATAAAAATGAATGAAAACGTATAAAAATGGATGAAAAAGTATGAAAACAACGTACAAAAATGTGTGTTTCGTTGTAGGTATTTTTAAATTCAAGTTTTAAATTTATATTTGACGGACTGTGCCTAAAGACACTTTCACAGGTAGCGTACCCGTCGGATGAAGCCGGTAGGGATAAGTGCGAGTCGTTCTCGGGAGTAGTGTTATCTAGAATTAACCTATTGATTTTACAAGTTTCAAAGGGTTTTGATTTGATTTAATTATAACTACTAAAGCGATAAATTAAACTAATTAAACTATTCTATGAGTTTTGTGATCAAGCAAAGAGGAGAGTGCTAGCCATGTAAATAAATATATATTAGTAACCCAATTGAAAAAAACTTGATAACTTGGGCGAACAAAATCGTAAAGTTGAGTAGCCTATCTGTTTAGTAATGGTAAGTGGATATTTGAGTTGGACAACGGGGCCCACAAAAAGCTGAGGTGGACAAGGTAAAAAGTCAATCTCCCGGTTACCAGTTTTTGGGGTAACCTAAATGAACAAGGTTCTAGTGTTCAGTAACCTGAATGTCGAACCCGTATACTCCAATACCTTGTTTGCACAAAAAAAAAGTTTGGTAACTTAGGCAAATAAAGTTGGAAAGTTGGGTAACCTATCTATCTAAAAACCCCAAATGAATAAGTGAACCCATAACTTTTATTAAAAGAAAAAGTTTTATTCAAAACTAGAACACGGAATCACGTTTTGCCAAGTTTACTTCTCTATACCCATTGAACACATATTTCTCACATATTTATCATTTTATTTAAGAGCCTACCTCACTCACAATTTGACATAATCGACCATAACTCCTGGTACGCACCTCCATTCACCACCTTCGTCGTTGTCTCATTTCGATCATGATGACACCCATCTTGTCCGTTTTCCTGCCCATCGGATTTCGACCATAACGAAATCGAAAATGTTGCGATCTAGTTGTGAAGTGAGGGTCACGTGATAAAGAAACGCGACTCGTTCTCACCCAACTGTTTCTATACTGCGACATCCTGCAAATCGATTACGAAAGTTCAACAGAACGGCGTAGGCCCTGCGATATGATTTTAGGGGTTTGGTGGTCACCCGCATGGTCTGTAAAACATGCACAGTGGAAAATACAGACAAAAGACTATGCAGACCAAAACCCTAATTAGTCAGATCTCCTAATCAGGGATATAACCTAAGCTAACAAGTATAAAAGGTGTTTAAGAATACTTACTTGTTTATCCTGCAAGATGTAAGCTTCCACGACCTTTCTTGATCCGCATGGAACGCCTTCTTCTTGAACTTGACCCTTCACGATCACGCCTAGGGTTTCTTGGAAAAAATGACTGCTTGGACTGCGTCAGATATTCATCGGTACTGCATAAGAAGAAATAGGGCTACGAACCTATGCAAGTTGAGGAGTGCAAAATCAACTAAACCCTAATCGACTAGGAAGTCGACTAGGGAAATCGACTTGTGGTCGACTTTAGGGACACCAAAGGGTTTATTCCTTTGGTTTAGCCTGGTCGATTGCACACAAGAGAGGAGGAGGGGAAAGTTTTAGGGATTATAGTACTGCTATGTGAAGTCTAAGGAATGCCTTCGTATTTATAAGCTTCTATAGAAGCTTCCTAATACAATTAGAAAATCTAAACTTGTACAAGTAAATAGGAGTTTGACAAATTGTCAAACTCCACCATAAGAGATCGGCCGACCACCCTAACCATTTAGGGTGTGTGGTTTGCCTTTTAAGACTTATATATTTATCTTTACGGATGATCTAATATCTAATGAACATGCCAATTTAAACCATAAAACTGACTAATAAAGAAGTTTCAATGAAAGATGAAAAATCAGTCTTTTCAATATGAGGTGAATAATGATATAAACAGCAGCCCAAACAACAAAATGATGAAATCGATAGATATTCGCTAACTATATTCCATACTTTTGCGAGAAAAAAATAATTAAGATATGATTTAAAAAGAATAAATAATGGAAGAACAAATGATTTTTAATAAATTCATTTTTTCGCATTATATGAGTTATGATTTGCACATGTACATGAAATGTTCAGATTCTATACTATTAAAATTATTTAATCTTTTTGTTTTTATTTGGTCATCAAGTTTGTTTTCAAAACTAGATTTTTAATAAAAGCTATTGCATGATACTTTAAAATTTAGAGAGAACAATGCATTAAGCATTTTTTTAAAATCAACAATAAAAATGGCAACATGACAAACTGAAAAACCTATAACTTGATGGAGTGCTGAGTCATGTGTTGACCTCTATTTTGTAATTAAAGGCCACTGTCGTTTTAACACGGAAACATTCGTCGAATAGCAGAAACGTTAAAATGATTTATTTCCAGAATATAAGAATACTGCGTATTAAATGAGAGATACCATAAGTTGGACCGTAAACACAAAGTCACAAACAGATTAAAAGCATAAAAATGGGTAAATAAGTGAGTTTTTCTCTATTCAGCTTATTTGAAAGGACGAGTTTTTAACCCGGATGCATGTGGCTTAACAAAGGTTATCTTATGACCATTTTCGGCCCTTTTCACTAAACACTACCAAGATATACATCCAATGAGGTTTGATTAAGTCTTGTGAAGATCTCAAAGTGTTTAACCATTAAGCCACTTTGATGATAAGATTATAATATAACTGTTTAACTATATAAAACAAAATTATTTTGGTTCATCAAAATGGAGGTTTCATTTGTTTTCTTGTAAGGATAATGCAAACAATGTTGCCCATCCTTTATTCTGTTCGGGTAGTTTCGTGGTGCTAGAGCTATAGAGCGTCCATTTAGCGATAGATGGGATAATTAAAAATGGAATATTATAATACAGTTTAAATTAATGCGTGAGAAATAACATGTGATAAGTAATAGGTAAATTTTGGATTGTTTTGAAAACTTTTATGTGTGGTTTCATGAATTAATGGGAGCATGTTATGTAAAGTTGAAAGAGATAGGTTGACGACTAAAGACACTAAATTGGTAAGTTTTGCTATGGACTTAGTTCATCGAAATTTCAAGTAGTTTTACAGAAATGTTAATTATTTCATCAAATAAAAAAACGAAACAAAATGCATTAAACCAGTATCACCATTGTTATCGAACTTATTTAGAGGTGAGTTAAGGGTAAGGCTACTAAACCTAGGACTTTGGTCGACTCCCGAACTTTAAGACCCTAATTTTTGAAAGCCACTTGTATGCATATAGTCAGTCATATTGTTATGGTAGATCTTTAAGGCCTCTATACCATACGGCCTTTGATTTAATAAATTCTTTAAAATATTGAAGGATTTTAGGTCTCGTCTATTTTTTATGAAGGCTTTTGATTTTTTTCGAACTATAAGAGACCAAGTTCAGTATTTGACTTACGAAAATAAACCAAGTCTATTTTTCTAAATAATATAAATGATGGATTAAGCTCTTTTAGCTCTAACGAGGGTTGTGGTGTATGGCTTTGCTGCGAGTTTAAGATACTACCGTTTAGTTTTATGTGTTTAGTTTTAGGAGAATTGCAAAGCCTGAAAGTTCTAGTTACATTACATACAAGTGTTGTGAGTCTTAGTTACATACAAGTGAGCATGGTATTTTTTTGTTGTACAAATGAGTAACGCCTGATGCATTTATTTTGAAGTAGTTGTGAGCATCTGGTTTTAGCACCAAGGGGCTTTTTTTTTTGCAAAAGTTTTCCGGCAGTAGCCAACAAAGTTGCTCATATAAAAGTTGATCATTCATCAACATGCAAGAGTCGCAAAAAGTTAAAAGAGACCTCCATGCGAGTTGGATTTGAAACACCCAAAAAAATTATTAGTTTTTTAGATGTAGCCTATACGGCATAAAGGATACTTTACCTCTACGTTGTAGAAGGCACGACTAGCATTTTCCCGCATTTTCCAAATTTTTGCCTAACATATGTTGATCATTTTCACCTTGTGACATCTGTCACAAGGCTAAACAAACAAGGAAACCCTTTCCTTTAAGTGATCATAAGTCTACTGTTTTGTGTGAATTACTTCATTGTGATGTCTAGGGTCCTGATAAAGTGGTTAGTAGAGATAGGTACAAGTATTTTCTTACAATTGTGGATGATTATAGGAGGGTTGTTTGGGTCTATTTACCTAAGTCCAAACATAAAGTTTTTTATTATATTGAGAGTTTTTTAACATGTGTTTACTAAGTTTGGTTTTAAAGTCAAAATTGTAAGATCTAATAATGGCACTGAATTTGTGAATCATTTTTTTTAAACTGTTCAATAATATTGGTATTATTCATCAAACATCTTGTGCATACACTCCTCAACAAAATGAGATTGCAGAAAAGGAACATATTCACCTTTTAAATATGGCTAGGAGTCTTATGTATCAGGGAGAAATTCCTTTATATATATGGCATGAATGTGTTTTAACTGCTACTTACTTGATCAATAGGTTACCTTACTCTGTCTTGTTTAGTGCTTCCCTTTATAAGCTAATTTATGGTAAGGACCCTAGCCTCTCTTATTGTAAGGGCTTTTTGGTGTCTCTGCTATTCTAGTGTTTTAAAAAATGCTGATAAGTTTGGTGTCAGGTATGAAAATTGTGTTCTTATTAGGTTTTCTAGTGTCAAAAAGGCTTATAAATTGTACAGTCTTGATAGTAAAAGTGTTATTTTTTTTCTAGAGATGTCAGGTTTTATAAAACTATTTTTTCATTTAAAATGAATTCTTTTGAAGAGCCTAAAATTGTTTTTGATGAGTCAAATGGAACTAGAGCAATTTGTTTAAACTTTTTTTGATACTCAAAGCTTTCAAAGTTCCAATGATGAAGAGGGGGCACTCCTAATGTGGAAGGTAATTGGGGTGCAACTTCTAATGACTGCATACATATAGTTGAGGAAGAAGTTATGACTATAGCAACCCAAATAGGAGATAATGTCACCTCTGAGGGCAACAGTCAAGTAAATTAAAATGGTGAAGGTCCTAGAAGTGTTGGGGTTGGACCACAAATAGATAAAGAAATTTGCCATTTAGACAGAATGATTTTGTGATTGGCAGTAATGTTAAGTATGGTCTTGAGAAACATGTTAACTATTCTAAACTTTTTGCTTTCAATTATTGCTTTGCCACTACTCTTGTTAAATCTGTGGAACCTAAAACTTATCATGAATCTTCTCAAAATCCTAACTGGATTGAGGCTATGAACTTAGAAATTGAGGCTTTGCGTAGAAATAATACTTGGATCTTTTCTGATTTACCTTATGGTAGAAAACTATTGGGTGTAAATGGTTATATAAAGTTAAATATAAGTCTACTGGTGAAGTTGACAAGTATAAAGCTAAACTAGTTTCCAAAGATTATAGTCAAAGAGAAGGTCTTAACTATAAAGAAACATTTAGTCCAGTTTTTAAGTTGGTCACTCTTAGATGTTTAATTAGTTTAGTTGTGCATAATAACTAGCCATTGTTTCAACTCGACGTGAATAATGCTTTATTGTATGGTGATCTGTATGAAGAAATTTATATGGGTTTACCTCCTAGTTATTATGATAAGAATGAGAAAAAAAGTGTGCAAGTTGGTAAAGTCTTTGTATGGCTTGAAACAAGCTCCAAGGCAATTGAATGAAAAATTAACCACTGCTTTGATTGAAAATGGATTTTTGCTGAGTTAGAGTGATTACTCTTGGTATTTTAAGAGTAAGAAGGGGTTGTTTAGGGTTAATTGCTAGAAACTTGCCACTTTTAGTTTTTATGTGTACTGAACTTTATTTTTTTCTTATTGTGTGTACTAAACTTTTAAATTTCTATTATTGTGTGTAATTTGTGATGATTTTACCCTTACTTTTTTCAAATTTCAAAGGGTAAAATAGTTATTTTACATGACAGAATAGTCATAAAATACAAAAATTTGAAAGTTCAGTACACATAATATTAAAAGTAAAGTTCAGTACACACAATAACAAATAGTGACAAATATGATACATTTTTAAGCAATTAACCCTACTATTTATTGTTCTTTTGATCTAAGTTTATGAACTGTTTTTGAGTTCTAAATTCATGCTAAAAGATCTTGGAGTCTTGAAATATTTTTTGGGCATTGAAGTTTCAGAAAACAAAAATAGAATTTATTTTTTTTAATGAAATTATTGTCTTGAAATATTATGTGAGTATGGTCTTTTGGCTTGTAAGCATGCTGTTACACCCTTGCAACAAAATGTTGTGTTAAACCATAAGGAAACTGATAAAGATAAGTTGATGTTTAATATGATAGAATATAAAAAATTAGTTGGTAAACTTACTTACCTATTTGTCACAAGACCTGATATTGACCTGATATTGCTTATGCAGTTTATTCTCTTAGTCAATTATGCACTTGCCTCTTCAGCCTCATTTTACAGCTGCTCTAAGGGTCTTAAGATATCTAAAGCAGGCTCCAGGTATAGGTATTCAATTTAATAAGAATGACAAACTCAGTTTGTATGTATTTTTTGATGTAGACCGGGCGAAATGTCATGTTTCTAGGAAATTTGTATCAAGTTTTTGTGTGTACTTATGTAATAACTTGATTTCTTGGAAAAGTAAAAAACAAACCACAATTTCTAGGTCCCCAGCTAAGGCTGAATACAGATGCCTAGCATCAACAAATTGTGGGATTAGTTGGATTTTTAAAAGTTTTAATGACTTAGAAGTTGAGAGTTTTTTCTTGCTAATATGTATTGTGATAGCATTTCTGCTATTCAAATGGATGCAAATTCAGTTTTTCATAAAAAAACAAAACACGTTGAAATTGATCTTCATCTGGTAAGGGAAAAAGTTTCATCATGTGTTATTGAAAATGTGAAAATTGATTCTGCAAATAATGTTGCAGATGTGTTCATAAAAGGCTTGAGCATTGCTCAACACATATTATTTTGGGAAAGACTTTGTTTGATAGATATGTTTAAAACATGAGTTTGAAAAGGGGTGTTAAATTTTTGTTATATTTGCAAACTCATTATTTTATTATAGAGTAAAATACATCGTTCGTCCCTAAACTTGTCAAAAAATATCACAATGGGACATACCTTGGCATTTTGGTCGTCTGGAGTCCATTTTTCAACTTTTTCATATCAATGAGGTCCCTTGACCTGTTATCCCTCGGTCAATGTCCCGTTACCTGTTGTCACATCTCGTCATTCCTGTGAAATGACTATTTCACCCCATGTCTTCTTCTCACTCTCTATTTTTCTAACTATCTATACTCATATATAACTATATAACATATTGGTGATATGATCATCGTATATTAGTTCATAAAATTGAAGGAATATATATTCACCATCGTCGCACCATCAACATAAGATATAACTTTTCACACACATCAAACCATAACACAAGGTGGCGTATAAGATGGAATTCTAGAGAGAAAGTTAGAGGTTTAGGAACTTAGTGAGAGAAAGTGAAAGATATTATTATGAGCTCAACTCTACCTTGGAAGGTAGAGTATTTATAGTCTTACATAACTCGCCACACTTTGGGTCATGGATCGCATACAGATGGTAAAGACCGTCAGTCCTCCACGGTGTTACTTAACTAAATAACTACTTATCTTAAAGAACTACGACTACGAGCTTTCTAACGATTACATATACTTGAGGTGACCGACTCTTTATCTTGGGAATTTCTAATTCTAACAATCTCCCAAGGAGGTCACCTCAATAATGTACCAAAATTACATAGAATACAAATAAATATAACATTTAACAATTGATCTTGCATTCTTGATGTAGTCCTTTGCTCTAGGCTCGTAGTCATTGATTCTTCTCAATGCATGTTTGGTTATTCCAAGTGGAGGTCTTTCTCGATCCACGCGATGATGATATTGAGCCAACATTTGAGATCATCACCTATCAACAATCTCGAGACATCCATTGTGGTGTTTGTGACTTTGAGACCGACATGCTCACATTCGGATCATGATATCTTCTCATCGAGTGGCGGAAGCTTTAGTTGATTCATGATATTGGCGAAGAACGAGCGAAGCTTGGTGTGAAAATATCGAGTCATTGATGCACTAATCATGATTTCTTTTGAGATGAATGTGTTAAGTGAGCATGCGGTACGTGGATTGACCGCTTCATTACGATCACCGCAAGCGTCGGGCGCACACATACAACAGCTAGCAATAAATCGCACGAAAGTGTCTTTGATCACTTTCGATGAATTGAGGTACACTACCACGGTTCCCGTTGATCGGCCTGAAATCTTGCAGTGATTAGGTAGGATTCTAAGAATCTCCTTGACGTGGTTTCGCAATTGTTCTAGTGTTCTCAAACCGAACGTCTCAAAGAAGACAACACGGAGTGAGTGAACCAATGAATTTTAAGTCCACTGATTGATGAAAAGAGATTTGAAAAACAATCGTGTATTGCTCAATAGAAATTGTTTTGCAATACAACGAAGGTTTTATTGAAAATCAATTATCAATCATAAAAATACCTTTGGTTTGAAAAATAAGTACACGGTCGATGTGCTAAAGAAAAGAGTTTATAAGCACAAAGACCGGTTTTCAAAGGTATCCGTCAATCTCAACTGAACCGAGATTGATTCAAAAATTGAATCGCCCCATTGTTTACGTTCATTGTCACATGGTTGATCTATATGATAGATCTCACATGCCACCTACCGTGAGCTTGTTTGATCTTGGCTCGAGAGGCTTTCCATCTTCATTGTGAATGTGTAAACACATCACTCGGATGTTCGGCATTACCACAAGGATAATGCGTGGGACTCAAGATATAATCTCTTTCCACATTGTGTGAAAGAGAGTCTTCATTGAAAGTGTCCTAATGAGATTTATTGATGATCTCGTGGCTCTAGACTCAATTTGTGTATATTTGGATCCTATAACGGAGACTAGGGAGAGGTCTCCTTCTTCAATATCAACCATCTCTAATAGAAAGTCGATAGATAATGTCGGTTCCCGTGAGAATGAAACAAGTCCTTTTAAGAGAACTTGAGTGGTTTGGAAAGTTGAAGTGCGGTCGTCCATCGGGTCCATGACGTCTTGTCTTCAATACCGATGTTACCATCGATAGCATATGAAGTGAACCCGGTTTACCTAAGGTTGAATTAATGGATGGCTATTTGTTTACACCCTTTTCACATTCAATTCTTTTAATTCTTCAACCCTTCATTGCTTACCGAGACTTCATAGCTATTACCTTGTTGGGTTTATTCCAAGACTAGCTCGGTCTTAGTCTCGCACTCTTCCCATATCTCACTTTTCTCCTTTTATCATCATACCTAAGGACTTCTACACTAACTAGTGGATTGTCTCGGGTAGATCCCTCCTGCTACAGCGGATCATGGAACCAATACCTAACCTTATCATCCTTATATCACCGTACATAAAGTAAAGTTGGTGGTCAATTTGGTATAGTTCATACGCCATTGGATCCAATTGAAAACCATTTGAAAATCAATTCGGATACTTGTGATATATTATCAAAGCATTTTGTACTGAATTGTTTTGATATTTTTAAACGAGAACTCCCCTCAACATGTGCATCAAGTATTTGAGAAATGTTAAGCACATGGAGGCAAGAGAAAGAATTAACTTCTTTGATTACAATTTTCTAAAAGATATCAACATCACTTCCTCAACGGATCAAGTGGGTATTGCATTTCCGGAAGGATGAGGTTTCCATGAATTGCTCCCCTCAATATGTGCCTCGAGGTTTGAAAAGAGATTTGCACATACTAGAGGAACCCGCATTAGGATGAATGATCACGTTTCAAATCAAAGGTTTAAGATAGATGCTCCCCTCAACATGTGCATTGAAAATTGAAATCGTTTGTCACATGTGAGAAGGACAGCATGTACATTCATGTGAAACCATTTACCTTAATATCAGTTTAAATCTAATTTAAATCACACATTCTCCCCCGATCACAATTGTCAAATCATTTGAGATTTGTGATCTCGTATAGATTTAAATTGATTTTGAAAGCTTTTAGATAGAATTGTGACTTGAATGTGAAAGTGTTTGAACTGATAAGGATCGGATTTTAAGACTTTAAACTCCATTTATAAAACCATGCATGTATATCTTTTGAAAACAATTTAATGCCAAATAACTTTTAATTTAATTGAAATCATTCTCCCCTCAATCAATGACGTAGGTTGTTGATTGAGATAGAGATTTTTGACAAATAAGTCCCGATGATTATCAAAATAGAGATTGAGTTATTTTCAAAGCATTTAGTTTTCGAGATAAATGTTTATAGAATCGAGCATGGAATTTTGAAAACATGATAAAACATGGCTCGTTCTTTCTTTAAAACCGGTTATTTCTTGAAGATGACAATAAACCATTTTCTCTTTCTCCCAAAAATAATTTTTGATTTTTGATTTTTTTTTTTTTTTAAATTCGAACAACATCTAAAATCCCGTGTCATTCTTTGAAAGACACTCAAAGACCGTAGATATAATCGAACCGGAAAGAAACATGACAAAAATGACAATATTTTTGAAGATTTTCGACTTTTGATTTTTATGGATTTTGAAAGTTTTATAATTTTGTATTTTGATTTTCGAATAGATATATACAAGAGATAGATGAAGAAAGACCTTTACTCTTCGTCTTCCTCACGGCGCGTTTGAGAGTTTCGGTTGAAGGCTTTTCAAACCAAGACGTGGAAGAATAAACTCAAGCGTTCTCTTGGAAGAGCTTTGGTGAAGATGTCCGCTAGCGATATTCGGACCTCAAAATATAGTTCCACTACACCTTTTCCACTTGTTCCACGATGAAATGATGTCGAATGTCGATATGCTTTGCTCTTGAGTGTTGAGCGTTGTTGCATGAGAGAGCAATAGCACTTTATTATCACAAGATGCAGAGGATTTTGTTGAATTCAAAGCCATAGTCGGATAATTGAGATCTCATCCATAAGATTTGAGCACAACAAGATGACATGGCTATGTATTCACCTCTGTAGAGAAATAAAGTACTCATTTGCTTTTTGAAGACCACCTCACAAGCTTATCACCCAAAATCGAGCACCTCCGGCGTGCTTGACGTGTATCTTGACAACTCGCATGATCGGCATCTCGCATAGGCCGTTAGTGACATACGGTGTCTTTCGGTACCAAAGTCCCATATTGATGGTTCCTTGGAGATACCGAAGACCCGTTTAATTGCTTCAAGGTGCTTTGGTAGGCTTAGCTCGGTATCTAGCACACATGCACAGAGAACAAAATGTCTGGTCTACTAGCGTTGAGATACATCGTGGATCCAATCATACTTGATATTTAGTTTGGTCAATCATGATCCCCGAGAGGTCCTCATCTAGTTTGGTTCGGTCAATCATGGGGGTGTCAACAGGTCACTTGAATCAAATCCAAATTTCTTTAAAATCTACATTGCATATTTAGATTGATTTATGAAAATGCCTCGGGACTTTGAGAAATTTGTAATCCCAAGAAAATGACATTTGTCCCATCATTGACATTTGAAACTTTGAACTCATTTCATTTGAAAACGATCACATTCCATTGGGTCGGTCGAGGCAAAATAATATCATCAACATAAATTTGAACATGAATCAAATGTTTGCTGACTTCACGGTGAACAATGTAGGATCAATCTCCTTTGATGAATCCGGTTGATAGAAGAAACTTTGATAGTGTATCATACCATGCCTCGGAGCTTGCTTTAAACCGTAAAGAGCCTTCTTGAGACGATAAGCGTGAGTAGGATGCTCTTGGTTCACGAATCCTTCGGGTTGGCTTACGTGACAACTTCCTTAAGATCTCCGCTTCGTAAATGCCGTCTTTACATCCATCGATATACCACCATGTTCTTACTAGCAAGATTAGCCAAAAGATTCGATTGCCTCGATTCGAGCAAGCTCGAGCAAAAGATTCTTCAAAGTCTATACCCTCCTCTTGGCGATATCCTTTAGCAACTAATCGAGCCTTGTTCTTCAACACATCACCATGCTCATCAAGTTTTACTTTGAAGATCCATTTTAGAGCTATAATCATAGCACATCCGGGCGGTACTAACTCCCATACATCAAGACGATCAAACTCATGAATTTCATCTTGCATAGCATTGAACCGCCTATCTTCATTCATAGCGGTTTAACATCTTTTGGTTCGATCTTAGATAGTACGGAGTTGAAGAAGCACCATAAGGCATCGGTTGCGAGTTGCTTTGTTGGGAATTATGTGAAAGTCGATTATCTTGAACTTAATGCCAAGTGTTTCTCTTGAAGTGAAGTGGATTACTGAAGACTTATTCTCATCAAGTATAATAGTGAATAGTTGGTTTCTGGAAGTGTTTATTCCGTATTTAGTTTATTTAGTGTGGATATACATGAGCTTTATTAGGAAGTGATTGTGTATATCTTATTTAGTTTTATGATTATCGTTTCTTGGAAAGCGGTTTAGCGATATTGTTTAGGGTTCCTTATCTATAAAAGGAACACATTAGAAAGGTTTATGTATCGATTGGAAAAACTCGCTTTAGTTAATATAAAGATCCATAGAGGATTAAGAAGTTCTTAGTTATTTACTTGTGTTTATATTCCGATAAACATTAGTTGTAGAGATTGTCTTTTATGGTGCTTGTGATTACATAGGCATACATAACGATCCACGAGCTCAAGATCTATCAAGGTCTTTGTCTATTTCAACAAGTGGTATCGAGCCTCGTGAGTCTCTACGATACTAAGGACAAGCTTTTTCTTAACACCAATACAACCATTACAA
>CM040245.1:112085622-112166659 GCA_022545495.1 Chrysanthemum lavandulifolium | reverse complement strand
TGCTAGCGGGAGTGGTGGGTGTGGTGATGACGAGGAGAATGGCGGTGATGAGGATAACAACGCGAGAGGTAGTTGTGTATATTATTAGTATGTTACATTGGTACTAGCTTTAGCTAGTTGTGTTATATATTATTAGTATGCTACATTGGTACTGAAAGGTTTTAATGGATATTTAAATAATAGTATGTCCGGATTCGAACTCGAGACTTCGGGATTGCACACATTACGTATGAGAATTGATGTACATAATTAATATAAATAAAACGTTATTATTATTAATTATTAATCACTAAATAAAACATAACGATAGTTAAATAATTAACGAGGTTTGGTTAACGGTCGTTAAATATTAACTACGAGGACTAGAGATGAAATTAGTGGACAAGAAGGATCCGGAACCCCTTTGGATTTGGATGGCCGGTCGTGGGCTTCACAAACAAAGGAGGTGGGATTTCTTGGTCACCAAGTTTTGAGAATGTATATATACAAACCCTTGTATTCATTCTTAAACTAATCTTGGATCACCAATAACCTAATTTCTCTCCTTCTCCTCTCCTCTTTGTGTGGCCGGTCGAAACACCCTCACCCCAAGGGTTTTCGATTTTGTCTAACTCAAAGATAAAAGTATTTGGTTTATTTGTGATTCAAGGAACTAGCTTTTCCACATCAAATCGCTATTAGTACGTGTGTACAAGAACGAAGAACAAGCACGCTTGAGCTTGTATTCCTTGGTGGTCGATTTTTTGGGTGGGACGATTTTGTGAAACCCTTTTTAGGGTTTTGGGTTTTGTTACTTGATCACATCATCGTTTGATTACTTGAATTGCTAAAAGTACGCACTTTCTTGTTTGGTTAATTAATTACATATATTATTCCTATTGTCTTCCATTGCTTGCTTTGATGATGTTATTTGTTTTATGTATAATTGTTATGAGTATAAAATTCCAACAATGGCATCACGAGCCGTTAATATGATGTAATTAATTACGAAACACATAAAATTGAATCTTTATGATTATATGCATGCTTTTTATGGTTTCTAGGGTTTTGAATTCGAAACCCTAATTTTTTTATATATGGGTCGATTACCCTTATATTTATTTAATTAGGTTTTAATTTTGTAAAACTTGTAGAAACCCTAGGATTGCATGCTTATTTTATGTGGTTAATTAATGAATAATTATTATATGCCATGTAATATGCGTATCTTGGGTGATAATTGTTATGCGGAATCCATGGTGGAACATGCATGTTTTGCCATGGAGTATTGTTTATTGTATATTGATTAATTGTTAAGTGATACACATGTTTTATTTATTTAATAATTATTGAATTGGGAAGACCTCAATTATAACTAATAAAATTAGTTATGTGCTAATTGGTATACTATTAACTTGACTTACGAATCGACTTGTCGATGTATGTGGCTCATCTACCTTGCGAGATGAAAGTCCTAGTTAATGTATGCATTTATTTACGCCTAAATTGTTATTAGAGTTTATTGAAATAATTATGCATGTGGCTAATTGTTTTACATATGTTAAATTGTTTAGTTATATGTTTATATTATTTGAGTGTGTTTAATTTTTATTAAAATGCTTTTTGTTTATATATTGTTTGACATGTTAGTAAGCAAAAGGGTTTTTATGAATAGAAAATTAAATGGACTAAATAATGGCGAAATTGATTTGTTATCTAAGAATTATTCTTGAACTTTTAATCGATGATGCGTTGTACTAAATGGTTAGAACGGCTCACCCACTAGAACAAACTATAAAGGGTATTTAAGAAGTGAGCATAGTCTCACCGAATGGATGTCTAAGGTTATGCTTGGTAACTTACACGGTCCTCTCCCCACAATGCGTTCGATTGGAGCTACCTAGTATAACCATTCAATGTACGAAGCATCTTAGTGCAAAGTTGTAAGTTTCTCAACGCATCGATTAAAACTTTGTAGAATTCAATCTTAGCAATTAAAATCTTTAAGTAAGTTTTTCGAAAATATTATGTTATAAAGTTGTATGCATGCTTCTTTATACATAAGTTTTGATTACACATCAAAATTGTACCCTTTAAATTTAAGTTTATGCCATCTAATGATATGAAACACTTGAAATTGTAATTTAGTTATGTGAGACCTTGATCTAGATTACAATAACGAGGTGAATTATTTTGTTGTGTGAGACCTCAGCTTTATGATTTGCAGTTTCTAAATTAGACAACTTAATTAAGTTAGTTAGTGAGACCTATAACTTAAGGCATAAGATGGGATAAAACATGCTTCGTTTTGCATTAATTGTTTTGGCAAAATTGTAAATCCCATAATTTTGGAATTGAAAACTTGTTTGTCAATTATCGTTTTCAACGATTACCTATTCTATACTTTCACCACTAGCGGATCAAGCGATGTGGTGGAACTATGATAATGAGGATCCAATATTCAAGGAAAATACTATGGTTAATATGAATATTGACCAAAGGGTATTTTATTTTCTTGAATGTTTTCTTATCGAAAGTACTAACTTTTGAACTTTTATTTACGTAGAAATGGCTCAAGTGAATCTCTTGCACTAGCCTCGTCGTTCAAATCTATGTTTGATCGAGAGAATTATTGTAGCGCAATTTCAATGATTGGTATCGGCAACTCGAAATTGTCTTGAGGGTTGCCAAAAGACTCAATTATTTGACTACGCCTTGTCCTCCGAACTGCGGTGATGCTCTTCTTTGAAGCACGAGTGCATGGCAATCTGAGTATGACAAGTATAATGAGGTCGCTTTGCATTATGCTCGGGAGTATGAACTCAAGCTTGCAAAAGCAATTTGAGAATTACTTCCCTAATCTCATCTTGGAAGAATTGCAAAGGTTGTTTGAAAAGCTGTGTGTGTAGAGTGTATGACTTGATTGATGCTCTTCATAGTTGCAAGCAAGGAGAAGGGAAACACATGGCGCCCACTGTCTGGAAATGATGAGTTACATGGACCGGTTGGGCGTTTGAACTATGTCTACCCTAATGACATACAAATTGGCACGATCAACGGATCCCTAACAAGGAATTTGATGGTTTCGTGCAATTATAATATGCATTGCACGGGGAAGGCAATCGATGAGGTACATGCAATGCTCATTGATTACGAAAAGGTTTGCCCAAGAAGGCCTCTACACTGCGGTTTTGACCATCCGAAGGGTAGAATTTCTAAGCCTAATAAGCCGCTAGCGAACAAGAAAGGGAAAGGTAAGGGTAAAGGCGATAAGGAAAACAAGTTATGACTTATCGGCAAGAACCCAAGTACCCTCCCAAAAGCGTGAGAATCCGAAGAGGATCGGGCTTGTCATCAACGCACCGAGGTTGGACCTTTGGAAGAGGAATTGTCCATTGTACCTTGATGAGTTGCGCAATAAGAGGTATAAAAATCATGCACCGTGGCGATGCTTGTACTCTTTTGATGATAGAATTATTTGCTTTTCCTCATAAAATAAATTCACGGGTATATGATCTTGGATGTGGTATTCACATATGTAATACATGCGCAGGGACTTAGAGGAGCAAGGAAGCTTGCCTATGGACGACAATACACGCACGTGGGTAATGGAGCACATGCGATCGTTGAAGCTATAGGCACGTTTGATTTAGTTTTACCTTCGGGTTTAGTCTTGTCATTAAACGATTGTCATTCGCACCTTCCATTGTTAGGGGTGTCGTTTACATTTCCTTGTTAAAAGATATTGGTTTCGTTCATACATTTCTTGATTATGGAATTTCGTTCTTTAAATGATGTTTTTACTTTAATGTTATTCCAATAAATGGTGTGTTTGAAATTGATTTGCATGATAATGTTGTTGATAAAATAATTACATCTTTAGCATCAATAATAAAAGAATCAAAAGTGATTTGGATTCTTCATTTCTTTGGCATTGTAGACTTGCTCATATAGGCAAGAAACGCATGCAACAATTTGCAACACGATGGGCTTTTGCAAGACATCAATGATGAATCATTTGATAAATGCGAATCTTGCATATCCGGGAAGATGACCAAGAAACCTTTACAAATAGTTTAGAAAGGGCTTCGATCTTCTTGGTGTGATACATCTTGATGTATGTGGACCACTAAGACATGTGTCAAGAAAGGGTGCTAGCTACTTCTTAACCTTCTTGATGATTTCGGTCGTTATGGTTATGTTTATTTACTTAAACATAAACATGAAGTCTTTGAAACATTTAAGGTTTTAAGAGTGAAGTAGAACGCAACTAGGAAAGAAGATTAAAGCTCTTGATCGATAGAGGTGGTGAATATTTAAGCCAAGAGTTTAAAGATTATCTAGTCGAGTGTGGTATTGTCCAACAACTCACATCTCCATATACTCCACAACAAAATGGTGTATCCGAGAGAAGGAATCGTACATTGCTAGACATGGTGCGATCGATGTTTAATCTTACTACTCTTCCCTTATCCTTTTGGGATTATGCTTTGAAGCTAGCATTCGCATATTGAATATGGTTCCAACTAAGAAGGTTGATAAGACTCCTTATGAAGTGTGGTATGGGAAACCTCCCAACTTGTCTTACTTAAAGGTGCAGGGTTGTGAGGCGTTTGTTAAGCGTGACTCTGGCGATAAGTCGCAACAAAGATCTGTTAAGTGTGTCTTCGTAGGATACCCAAAGGAAACGATGGGTTACTACTTCTACTTTCCACACGAAAACAAAGTAATTGTTGCTAGGTATGGAGACTTTCTTGAAAAGGATCTCATATCTCATGAATTCGGTGGGAGAGTATATGATCCGGAAGATGATCAAGAAGATACAACACCTTCGAGAACACTAGCCAACCTCAAGTAGAACACGAAAGTCCAGGCGTTCCACGAGATTGAAGTGGTTCCCATTCGTAGATCCGCAAGGACTACGCGTGCACTGGCGTCTATGTCTCAACGTAGAAGGCGAGGAAAATATGTTAGGGGATCTTGGTGAACACGCTAACTATAAAGGCGCCATGATGAGTCACGAAAAGGAAAAATGGCGAGTTGCAATGAATGGGAAATGCAATCCATGAAAGATAACGAAGTGCGGATAGAGGTTGACTTACCTCCAAATGCTAAGGTAGTTGGAAGTAAGTGGCTCTTTAAGATAAAGACCGACATGGATGGCAATGCACACACCTATAAAGCTCGTCTTGTAGCTCAAGGTTATACTCAAACCTATGGGGTAGACTACGAGGAGACATTTTCTCCTGTAGCGGACATTAGAGCTATTAGGATTCTTATAGCCATAGTGCGTACTATGACTATGAGATATGGCAAATGGATGTCAAAGCGCCTTCTTAAGCGGTCGCCTAGATGAGGACATCTATATGGCGCGACTGAAGGGTTTGTGAATCCAAAGTTTCGAGCGTGTATGCAAACTTCAAAGATCCATTTATGGGTTGAAGCAAGCATCAAGGCAATGGAACAAGAAGTTTGATGAAGAAATCAAGAAATTTGGTTTCACTCAAAATCTTGATGAGCCATGTGTGTATCACAAAGCTAGTGGGAGTAATGTTATTTTCCTTGTCTTATATGTCGATGACATATTGATCATGGGAAAAGACATTCCAAGTATGCAAGATGTAAAGTCTTATCTTGGAGTGCTTTTCTATGAAGGACTTAGGGAAGCGACATTTATTCGGGAATCAAGATCTAGAGATAGATCAAGGCGGTTAATTGGACTAAGCCAAAGTGCTTACATTGATAAAATCTTGAAGAGATTTAGTATGCAAAATTCCAAGAAGGGATATTTGCCGATGCAAGTTGAACATGGCTTAAGTAATAAACTATGCGCGTCAACACTGCCGAGGTGGAATACATGAGGAAAGTTCCTTATGCTTGGTGTAGGATCTATCATGTATCTTTGTGAGATGTACAAGGCACGATGTGGCGTTTGCACGAACATTACCGGTCGGTATCAACAGAACCAGTGTGAAACAACGGCAGTATAAGAACATTCTTAAGTATCTAAGGGCTACTAAAGAAATGTTTCTAGTGTATGGAGGAAATCGGATGCGAACTTGATGTTCTGAGTTTTTGCGATCGTCATTCCAAACGATAAAGATGATCTGAAGTCTCAGACGGGTTATGTCTTTGTCATTAATGGAGGAGCGATTGATTGGAAGAGCAAGAAGCAAACAACGGTTGCGATGTCTATTCTGATGAGTACATAGTGCTTGAAGGCTGCGATGGAAGTCGTTTGGATTAGGAAATTCATTTCGGGACTCGGAGTAATGCCTCAATCGAATTACCTTTAAATGTGTATTGTGACAACTCTGCTGCAATAACATTTGCCAATGAGCCCGGAGTCATGAAGGCGCGGACATTTTCCTCGTCGATATCACTATGTTCGAGAACAAGTCGACATAGGTGAAATCAATCTACTCAAAGTTCATACGGATGAAAATCTAGTGATCCCTTTACGAAGCCTTTGCCAAAAGATAAACTTCTTGACCATCTTGATGGGATAGGACTTCGTTTAGCTAGTAGTTTCATGCGGATCTGTGATTAGTATTTGGATAAAGGATGTTATGAACAAATATTACTTTAATGAAATAAAATAGTTGTTTATGTTTATTTTCATTTTCTTAATATTATATCCTATATTTGCATGTTTAATCCGTGAGTAACTTATGTTATTCTAAATAGTCCGTTGTCAATCAATGATGTGGGAATGTCATTGAATTAAGACAAATCGAGTTTTGGTAGAATATACTTTTAAAGTATATTGATGCGTGGGACATACCAGATTCACATGATATTCAATGAATTGAATATAGGACTCATCCCAACTTTACATGATGATACTTTTGGATTTTGTCATTAAGTATATCATGAAGTGTTTATCCTCGGACTTGAGATACCGGATAAGCGATATGAATGTAGTGCATTTGTGTAAGATAGTCTAACGCTATCCGTGGCGGTAGTTATAAGGGCTATTTTCGGAAGTGTTGCAAAATTCATGAGTTATGTTTGTAGTCAAGAGAATTTGTTCCTTTGAATTTGTTTCAAAGCATAATACTATATTTGGGCCCTCGTAGGGTTGACAAGATGTTTGTATGGCCATACCCAAGATCTATCTCGGAATACGTTCGAGATGATTTGGTAATCTTGTTCAATCATATACAACGAGAAATGAAATATTAACTTATGAAATGACTTGATCCATATTCATAGTTAATGTAGTATTAGTAACAAAAGGATAAGTAAAATGATGAATCATTAAATGGTTTTCCAGGAGACCATGCTCGATTCGATCCGGGGCGTTGGCGTGTGAAAGCTAGACTAACCAATGTCATTACTATATTTAGTAATATCCAGTGGGGCTGAAAGGTTTTAATGGATATTTAAATAATAGTATGTCCGGATTCGAACTCGAGACTTCGGGATTGCACACATTACGTATGAGAATTGATGTACATAATTAATATAAATAAAACGTTATTATTATTAATTATTAATCACTAAATAAAACATAACGATAGTTAAATAATTAACGAGGTTTGGTTAACGGTCGTTAAATATTAACTACGAGGACTAGAGATGAAATTAGTGGACAAGAAGGATCCGGAACCCCTTTGGATTTGGATGGCCGGTCGTGGGCTTCACAAACAAAGGAGGTGGGATTTCTTGGTCACCAAGTTTTGAGAATGTATATATACAAACCCTTGTATTCATTCTTAAACTAATCTTGGATCACCAATAACCTAATTTCTTCTCTCCTCTCTCCCTCTTTGTGTGGCCGGTCGAAACTCCCTATCCCAAGGGTTTTCGATTTTGTCTAACTCAAAGAAACAAGTGTTTGGTTTATTTGTGATTCAAGGAACTAGCTTCTCCACATCAAATCGCTATTAGTACGTGTGTACAAGAACGAAGGACAAGCACACTTGAGCTTGTATTCCTTGGTGGTCGATTTTTGGGTGGGACGATTTTGTGAAACCCTAATTTAGGGTTTTGGGTTTTGTTACTTGATCACATCATCGTTTGATTACTTGAATTGCTAAAAGTGCGCACTTTCTTGTTTGGTTAATTAATTACATATATTATTCCTATTGTCTTCCATTGCATGCTTTGATGATGTTATTTGTTTTATGTATAATTGTTATGAGTATAAAATTCCAACAAGCCCGAACGGGCACGGGCCAACGGGCTCGAGCCCTAACGGGCGCGGGCTAAGCGGACACATAGCAACGGGCGACGTTATACTAATCGCTTTAAAAAGAACCAAAAGACAAAATAAATTCCTTAGTTAAGAGTTAAAATCGTCATACGTAAACTCTTGATATCCATAAATTTATTGTCAAAAGAGAATAATAAACTAAAATACACGATTTATCAAAATTTTTATTTTAGTGTATCCGCGTCAACACGGGGATTCGCTAGTCATACTAAACGTATGACCACTCGCTTTCTAAATTTCTTTGCTATTTTGTAATACTACGGTATTTGAAGCCTTACAACATAGATCACTCTAACAAAGATTTATTTGTTGTAAAACATATTAACTCGTTTAAAATAATAGGTAAACATGTCAACCCGTTTACAAACAATACCTATTTAGAACCAACCTTAATCTTTTAATTATCGTGTCGTGTTTGCTTCATCTTAACCTCAACTTATATAGTGATAGTTGTAGGAAAACAATTACTTCTAAATGTAGTGTGGTGAATTCTCAGGATTCAGGTTCCTCTTCATTTCAAAGATCCTACTTGTGTGTTTTATGCTCTTTTGTACTATTTTCTTATCTTCCGGATGGTCTAGCTTATATTTTAAATGAAATGCCGGATTATCGTTCTAAAATATATAATTCTGTAGCTATGTTTGATATTACCGCAAGAAGGTGATGAGAGTTTTTAAAGGTCAAAATTTATTTAAAAGACAAGCTCTTGTGGAAGAAAAAAAAGGCATTGTTTGAAAAAGTAAACTATTCAAATTAGTTTGCCAAATTGCGTAATAATGTAGTTTTATGGTTATAGCTTACAAGCAACGTATCTTGATTAATTCAAATGTGCATTATAACCTTCTCATATCTTTGAGATGAAAACTGTATACAATTGTTTTTCAGTTTTCAAAAGAAGATCGATGTTTGAATCTTTACGTTTGTAGATGCTCTTTATATCGAAGTAGCATATAAGGCTTACCAACTTATTAGTTGATAAAAATGTATTGCATAATGACAAAGTTGTGTGGTCTATCACAGACTTAGACCAAAAAGATGTATTAAATAAATGAGGTCAATAACATCAATTGATAGATAAACAAGACATTATATCCGCCATCAAGTTGGATCCTTTCTTTGCATTATAATGTTATCATTTTATGTATACTCATCTATACATATACTTTGCTTAGAATGTTTTTAGATGTCATGTTTCATGTAACGACAACAAATCAAATGATTAAAGCATGTTCCTGATTATATTTGGTTCAGAAACAACAATTAGAAATGGCTAATGATTTGTACACTTTCATTTTTGATTTGCACACTCCAAACTGTGTTTTAAACAGTTGTACATTTATCACATGCAGCTTTTAAAGATTGTACAATAGAGTGTGCGGATCAAAATTCAGAGTGTGCCAATCAACACTCATTAGAAATGGGTATAATTATTCATATGGGTCCGTTTGGTATGTAGATATGGGAATGAGGGTATGGGTTTAAAAATGATTTAATGTGTTTGATTGGTGATATGGGTTTAATAAAACTCTTATAACAAGGGTGTTCTTATACCTCATCATATCAGTAGGTTTGTGGAAACCATCATATTTCTATCAAAAGAAATAATAATATAAAACGTTGGTAGGGACAATCTGTCATCTTTAGTTCGTTAAGAAAATAATTATTTTATTTAATTATTATTTAATGCTAGATAAGGACAAATGAAATAATTATTATTTTATTTAATTATTATTATTATTGAAAGTAGTAATGCTTGTATCAAATTACATTTTTGAAAAACTCATCTCTATTTTCATTTTATTCTATCACTAAACCCATACACATAGTGATCACATAAGTAAACCAAACGGCACCTTAACGATTTTATACCATAATCCGTATGTCGTCTTAGTTTGGCTCTAGATATTATTATTGATCCAAATTTAGTATTGCCCGGCTCATACTACATGTACATATTACATATAATGAGTGCTCCTATAGTCGTATATAGATTTTTACTTTTTAGCGTGAATACTTGTATTAGTAATCATATTCAGATAAAAAGAATGTGCATGTAATCATGATTTTTAACTTTTTGATCGACTAATTTACAGAGTTTGAAATCTCCGCCACACATATTTTAAATCAAATAAAATCCTTTATTTTCATAAAGTTAACGTGGCCACCTAAGAATTGTTTGTGCCTAGCTTTTTATATTAGCTTTGTAATATTATATTTTACTTACAAAACAACTCATATCTATATGCATGGATTATTCTAACGATAAACAAATAGTTTGCTCGTTACACGCAAACTAGATAAAGCACTCCATCCATAACACCATAACACCAATAACACCGCCCACGCCGTGTAGCATCGCCTTTTAACATTTAACATTAACATCCCCAAAAACACTCACAACCATAACATCCCAATAACACCATAACACCAATTAATTTTCATATTTTTAATTTCAACCCCTACACTAAAACAAACACTTCATTTACACACACAAACAAAATAATAATTTCATATACCCAACATACTATTTATCAATATATATTTTATTCAAACAAAACCCAAAAACGCAAACCCAACTCAGCTACTTCGTCTTCCTTCTTCGCAGAAACGCAAAAAAAAAATACCCAACACACAAACCCAGAAACACAAACCCAGAAACGCAAACACAAACCCAAACCCAGAAACGCAAAAACACAAACCCAGAAACGCAAACCCATAAACGTCTTATTCGTCTTCTTCGTCTTCTTTCTTCGCAAACACAAACCCGTAAACGCAAAAAATACAAACCAAACTCGCCTTCTTCGCCTTCCTTCTTCGCTTCTTCTTCTTCTCCTTCATTACAAAGACCGAAATGAAACATTTTCGCCTAACAACGCTACACGGGCAACGCAGGGACCAACGCGTTAAACAATCACACTTCCAACGGATAACGCCCAACGGCGTTATCAAGCCCTTAACGCGCGTATTAAATCCAACGATGGGAGTGCTCTAATTACGACTACATATCACATAAACCGGTTTAAACTTTATTCAAATAGCGCATATATATATATATATATATATATATATATATATATATATATATATATATATATATATATATATATATATATATATATATATATATATATATATATATATATATATATATATATATATATATATATATATATATATATATATATATATATATATATATATATATATATATATATATATATATATATATATATATATATATATATATATATATATATATATATATATATAGGGAGGTTAACGTAAGATCGCTTAAAGTTATAAAAATAAGATCAAGTCTAAAACCCACTAAAACATTTATAAATAACAATTTTAGCAATAATACATATAAAAATAATATTTTAATACAAATTAACATTTTAGCAACTAATAACCAAATGATACATGAGTTTGGATTAGTGATACACTTGATACACATTACACTAATAAATATTCTAAAATCGATACACATACAAAACCTCGATACATTACACTTCTAATCAAAGTGTATCACCTAGATTTCAGAATTTTAAAAGAAATCTATCGAAACTTTAACAATTTTAGTTGTAGTTAATAAAAATTTATTTTTGTTGTAAGGAAGGTGTCGTTTGTCAAATTTTAGTTGGATCTCATTTAACAACTTTAAGTTTGATCTTATTTGATCTAGATTCTATATATATATATATATATATATATATATATATATATATATATATATATATATATATATATATATATATATATATATAGGAAGGGATCCAGAAGAATAAAAACTAAAATGAGAAGAATAAGAAGGATTTCTACCACACATTTCAAATAGGGAGAGAATTTTAAGGGAGATCGTTCGTTTTGTAGATCATCCGAAATGAGTTGTTGTAGTTTCTTCTTATCATTCTTATTTTAATCTTTCTTCTTATTTGATCCTAACTCTATATATATATATATATATATATATATATATATATATATATATATATATATATATATATATATATATATATATATATATATATATATATATATATATATATATCACACAAAAACACGTTTACAAAAAGAAACAATAAAAATGAAAGGAGCACATGTCAAACTTTTGAGGACTAGCTCGCCTTTGTTGCCTTTTCTTTACTTTGAGTTTCACCATGTCGAGTGTGAACTCTTTCGTCAAATTTTCAAAATTTAGCAAATTATTTTTGTATATGTATATAGAAATGTTGATATAAGTACAATATAAAGATCAAATATAAATAAGTCAATATCCAAACTAAAATAATTCATGTTTGACTTGAATCACGTTAAAGTATATAGGCTAATAACCTATTAAAGATCATACTTTATCACAAATGTCGATTCGACGTAGCGAACAAAAAAAATAGCTCTTCTAGACATTAAACTTGATATTTTTGTCTTCAATTGAGTAAAATAAATTTGTGATGACTATTTTACCCTTAAATTTATAAAATTACATCCTTTGTCCCAAGTATATAAATAACCCAATTAATATTTTTAACTCATTTTAACACATGTAAATCTTTTTGTTCCAGATCTGGGACGCTGCTCGTTGTAAGAGAGTAAGAACAATGGAAGGACATAGATTACGTGTTGGCGCCTTAGCTTGGAGTTCGTCTATGTTGTCTTCAGGAAGTCGAGATAAAAGTATTCTTCTACGAGATCCTCGTGCACAAGAAGATTTTGTTAGTAAATTAAGCGGTCATAAATCAGAGGTAAGCTATTTTACATCATGTAAATCTTTTATTTGTTACTATAGAAATTTTTTAACATCAGATAATTTCTTTCTTATAACATCATCACAATTATTGACACGTGAATTGTAGGTATGTGGACTCAGTGGTCATATGATAATCGCGAATTAGCATCCGTGGAAATGATAATGAGGTAAGTAATTGATATACATATCTCCTATTATATATTAGCATCTGTGGATCCTTTGTAAATATTGAAATTGCCAAACATGTTTTCTCGTGAATCCTAGTTCTATTTTGTTACAGCTTGAATGGGTGAGTCAAAACATGTCGGTTGAAACAGCTTTTGATTGACCCGAGATACTTGTAAAAAATTTAAATTCTTATATAAAGAATCAGTGATGATATTTCTTAATTAAATGACCAATGTTTCCGATACATTAAAATTCAATAATGCACTTTGGGCGAATCTACCCATATGACCCGACTAGTTCATTGCTCTTGAGGTTTACACGAAATGCACGCCAAAGTGTTTGATGAAATGAAAAAGAAAACCTCTGTTTACATATTGATGCTACGACTATGTGCATTTGATTTTGTGAGCATTGTCATTCACACATACATAATCATTTCGCCAATATGACGTTGTACTTACAACTAGATATTTCCAAATCTGGCCATGACTTAGCTTGGATTCAAGAACTCTTGTTATGATTTTTCCGGATTTTTAATTAACTCATTTCTGATTCAAATCTGTTGAAATTTTGGATTCAAGAACTCTTGTTGGTGGTTATTATCAAGATATTTTTAGAATTATTTAGGGATTTTTCTAAATCTGCTTAAATGGGGCTTGAACATGGTAAGTTTACCACTTAGTGTCCTGTGCACCAACTTAATTCACTAAGACGACTTTCTGCGAGCTTCTAGAGAGCTCATTATAGCTCCTCTTAGGCTAAAACTTGGTCCAAAAGTACTTTGCTAGGTGATCTTGAGATTCGATTGTCGGATTTTAGGTTTGAGCTTATCTTAGAGCTTATTTTCAAGCTGCAAGTTAGGGGTTCAGTGCTGTTTGGATATTTTCTAATTAGAGTTTAGATTTGCTTTATTGCTTTTAAAACTGAGATAGGTGATCATAGAATGTTGCTTTTAAGGAAAAAAATTCAAAAAAATCGTTTACCATGGCTGCTGTGGGTTGAAGTGGGTGATTTGGGCACGTTTGGGCTGTGGACATATTGCTTTGGTTAAGCTTCTCAGCCTGCTGGTTCAACTCATGTATTGACGGGTATTTTCTATGTGAATGGTGTGGCAGGTAGCACATCGATTTTTACAATGAACAAAGCAGGGGCAGTTGGAGGCACGAGTGGGGCAAGTGGTCCCACAGCTGCATGCCGCCACCGCTGCTCAAAAGCAGAAATCGTTACAGCAGAGAGTTGACAATGACATTGGAAGCATCATTGATAATTTCAAAGAAGTTGTTAATGTTGCTGGGTATGTCCTTAATGTGTGCAAACATATAGCACTTATACTTTTCATGATTCTAGCAAATATGTGGCGCTTGGTTTGAGGTTATGTGTCCGATAATTTGGTTGCAAATTCATTCTTGCTCCACTATGACTCTATAAAGTTTGGATTCCCAAAGAAACAAGAGTTATTTCCATTGTACAAAATTAATTGCACTATCTTATGGCCATAAGATAATAATTTGCTTTTTATCACCGATCTTTGTAGGTTGAAGCGGTTGCTTATGACAATCCTATACCTTGTTATGGAACAAGAAACACAATTAATCTTCATTTGTAGGCTGCTAAACCGAGTGATGCAAATGATATAGTAAGTTTGCTTTATATGCACCAATTTATATCTAGATACTTGTATTAATCTATCGTAATTAAGTTTATTTTTGTAGCAAGATTCGTATAACACTGGAGATTATATCAATGCTATTGTAAATGCATAAAAGGCGAAAATAATAAGCAATGTGTTATACCGATGACCGTTTATCGTGTACACAAACTCATATCTACGTTTGTTTATTCGAATATTGTAAATTTTAGAGTTTAACGATGTTAAGCTTCTATTTTCAGGGGAAGGAATTACGGTTAAAGCAACAATATTTCTTTGTGTCGGCATCATTGCAAGACATTGTCCGAAGGTTTAAAGATGTGCATGGAAACTTTGATGACTTCCCGGATAAGGTTCTTTGTTTCGTGATATAACTGGATTTTGAGTATCGAACTTTTAGTGTAAATTATTAATAATTAATATAAGCCCCATATATATGCAGGTTGCTTTGCAATTAAACGATACTCATCCATCTATTTCAATAGCCGAGCTCATGAGGGTGCTTCTTGATGAAGAGCATTTGGGTTGGAAACGATCATGGAATATCGTTACCAATGTGTTTCATGATTCTAGCTAATAGCACCTAATAATTTGGGTCTACAAATTCATTCTTGCTACACTATGACTCTGCTATTTGATACATACCTGTTGTGATTTTTGACTGCAAACCATATGCATATGAGTATGGTTCTGTTCAGGATGTAATTGTTGTGATTTGTTTTTGTAGTTATGGAATCCGTTATGTGAAGTGATGTAATTGTTGTAAGGGACGATGGACGCACTTTATTCCAAACGACAGGGACCATTTATGTAATTTAGCCTAGGGACGATGGATGCAATTTTCGCAAACCCACGTGGACCATTTATGTAATTTGAAGGGTAAAATGGTCATAATACTTAAAGGAAGACAAAATGTCAAGTTTAATGTCCGGAAGAGTTATTTTTTTGTTCGCCACGTCGAATCGACATTTGTGACAAGTATGATGCTTTAATAGGTTATTAGCCCAAGTATATATAATGTTTATTATAACTATGTCAGAACGAAGATAATGCTACAAGATCAGTATGGATCAGAGATAAACTCAACAAAACAGGAATAGTGATTATTATCCTATATATTTAAAAGGCAGGAATGCTTTTTGATCATGAACAGTATGTCGGTGGCGATTTGGACGCTAGAGATGCACACGATCTATGATTTTAACGGACTATATTTGTTTGAAGCACTGTTCATGCAACTGTAGACTTAACAATGGCCTTTTTGTTTATTTTACAAGGCCACTTTGCTACAGTAGGTATGGGCATCTATAACACCTCCATTTTCCAGAAACCTCTCATAAACTCCACAACCTCTCAAAACACAGACACAAAACACCCACACACCCACAAATGATCGATTGAAGAAGATCACGAAGAAGAAAACACGCAGCCAAAACACATTGATTATCTGAAAAAGATCGATCACGGGCACACACTCACCGATTATTAATAGATCTGTTTACTACTTTTTGTAATATATATTACAAAATCTCCGGTTGCACACAACCACAAAACACAAATCAAGAATTATCCACAAAACTACCCACATCCACAAAAGAGAAAATGTAATATGATGATCGGATCAAGAAGATCAGAAGAAATTTTTTCAAAGTTGAATTAGGTGCTATTATGGTTTAATTTTATTTAATTTGTATTTTTTTATTATATTTCCTTTCCCCTTTTTTGCAGCTTGAATAGCAGGTTTCAAACATGGTCCACGAGGTATGTTCTTCTTAAGATATTGTTTTGAATATTTTGATGAAATAATTATTATTTTGTCATGGGTTTTTAGTTTGCTCAAATGGATTATAATCTTTTTATGTTACCAAATGTGTAGAAGTATAGCAATTTTTTGTATGTTGGTTCATTAATTTTGTGGTTGCTCAGGTCATTATTGGCAGCCAATTTGCGTAGTTTAGTTAGACTATGAATTTTTGTTTTTTGGTTGTTGTTTTTTGTACAAGAACAGCTTATGAAGACAATGCCATAACAAATGCTATTGAGATCTACAAATAAGTTAGGTAATTATGACTCATGATGTACATATTTACTACAAATATATTATTCTCAGAGTGTTCATATATCAATTATTGTCACTTTGTACTGGCGGAATGCATTTTATGGCATATTGGAAACCGAAACCGGGACTTCAACTAAAGGTGTTCAGAGATGTAGTGCTAGAATTAAAGTGTTTCCGGTTCAATGGAGGAAGACCAATGAAGCAAAGATTGATAAGAAGAAACACCTTACGGAGACGCTGACAGAAACTGGTACGGATACTATTAGGAACAATGTTGCACAGGAATATTCATTATAACTTTAAAAAAAATCAAAACTGTTTTAATTGTTATGAATCATATTCGAGATATTTTAAGTTTTTAGATTGTTTGCATTATGTTTCTATGACTTAGAGACGATCAGTTCATGTATCGTATAGAAAGAGGAAAATAAATTTTAATATAATGCTTTATTTTGGAACAAATCACTGAAATCTAAAGTTAGAGGCCATAAGCATGACTTGCAGCACGCGAGGTATTTGTGTAAATAGCTGTAAAGTCAACTTTCTAATTTTTACCGCTTTCATGAACTGTGATAAACCGTCTTTTTTAAACCCATGGGTTTGTAGCACCTATGTCCTCGGATACATTCGCAACAACATGTGAAAGAAAAAATAAGGAGATCGTGCCACTAAGGAAATAAATACATACAATAAACCTTTGATACGAAGTTTAGACTCTTGATTATGAACGGGCCAAAATGTAAGTTAGGGGTCCGATATACCCACATCCGTTGGAGACACGGGTAATGTAGGTATACATACAATATTGTTGACGAACGTACATGTATCTGTAAACATCAAGTCATGGACCTGGCATTTGTTCTCATATGGTTCAGATACACTAATAGTATTTTATCCTTTGGACAGAGAGACCGAAGCTTTATGTGCAATGGAAGAAGTTGGAATATTACCAGATGACTTGAAATATGTACAGTCTATAAAGCAATTAGAGCAGGTTCGTATTTTTTTTATTCATTCTCCACTCTAGCCGGAATGACTTTTGTGTTTATACCTTCTGTTTTATTTTTTTAGGAGATTGTTGCTGACTTTTGTATTAGTTTTGTTTTGCTCATATGAGTACCCATATGAGAATTCTTGCGAGAAAGGGTGATTGTTTATTGCTCTGCATTAAGAGCAACATAGCTTTCATCTTCAGCTCTAAGGTATGACTTATGTGTGCCACTTGGTATACGCCTGTCAATGTAATCTCATTTGACTTTGCTTATTTTTCCACACATACCTTTGATCGTATGAGGTGTAAGTGAAATGTGCTTTATGAGTTTTAAGTCAAATAACTAACCATGTGTTTGGGATTACTTACTGAAATGTATTATTTTGATAATAGAATTCATGGAGCATTCTTCGAGCAAAATGCATGCATGTTGGTGCTACGATTCATTTTTAAATGACAAGATACATATATGCATACAAAGGTAATCAATTCATGTCTCAAATTTCCTAAAATGTTTATAATTTTATATGCAACCTAGCAAAATGCATACATATTTACGCTTTATAAAATGCATACAAAAGTACATATATGTTTATATATAAAGAATATTATTCACTTTGTTTCCTAAAATGTTTTCTTTTCACATTTTATAAACTCAGAATACTATTCTTTATATAATTTCGTGAAAAGAAGCGAGGGCAGGCTCACTTGATGCGCATAAGGAGGTACTTATCGCCTTGAGATAATTTCGATTCAAGGAAACAAAGTGAACCAATGAAACTATAACCAATGGAATTCACACTCGCGGTCACCGTGAAACCGGCCAGAATATCGTGCTTCAGAACCGAGTCACCGGTATCAACCTCTCTAACAACGTGATAAAACGGGTGTTTGTGATCGCTATTAGAAACGGTCGTCGTTTTTAAGGTTATCTGCTTCGAGTTGCAGTGTTAGATGCCCAATCCCAAACGCCTCAAAACAACGATATTTTATATTTGGGTGACGTTTATGATGTATAAGCGATTTTAAGTAGCTTATCAAAAGTGTATACACGTTTCTACATTACCAATGCAATAAAAATGGTTCTATTATACGATAATAAATGATCATGTTATGTTTTGATATTAGAAGTGTTTGGGATAGGGATTTCGGAATTCATTATTTAGTTATTGGAGGTGTTAGTGTTAGATCATTTGTCAGGATTATGGTCTTATTTTGATATCGAAGAGGGTTTTTGTACTTTCAATAAAGGGTTAATGTCTATTCTCAAGATTTTTCAACAAGTTTCCAGTTCTATGAAGCTAAGTACATATGTTGTCTGCGTTTTTCAAATATTATCTGAATGAAACTCAAAAGAAGGAACTACAATCTTTGTGTGACCAAATATTGCGATACTAACGGAAAAAGTGCATTTATCTATTGATCATGTGTCAAAATTTGTTGATATTAGTTCAAAGTAGTAAATTATGAATGTGTTTGAATTATGATGCAATTGTTGAGTGAATATGTATGTGGTACATTCGATTCATGACCACATCACTCTCGCAGCAACGCGCGGGCTACCCCGCTCGTTAACATGTAAAATTATGGATATTCTGACTTTATGAATATGCATGCATGGATTTGTTTTCTTATAAGTGGGTGCTTCATTAATAATGATTTGTATATGTTAAGCAAACCCCAAGTGCTATAAATTAAGAAACGCTAACAATATATCGAGTCACTCTTTCGTGGTTTGAAATGGTGAAGTAAACATCACGACGAGTCCCAGGAAGAGGTATGTAGTGTCTGCAACCGGCCTACACGGTGTTGGAATATACATAATATGATAATCATAAATAAACACGAGTCACGGAATGGAAGCAAGGATCATATAATGTAAAACAATTAATCTTAAAAGAAAACGTATCTTGTTAGCTTCCACGTGAATAAAACCAAGATCCTAAATCGATTCTCTACAATCCTTAAAGTTAGGGTTTATAAAAATCGTCCTTGTTGGATCGACACTATTCACCACCAAAATCCTAAATTGGATTCTCTACGTTTTGTACACGCCAGATTATCGCGATTCAATTAGAATGCTAGTTCAAGGATCACAATAACTAGCTTAACCACTTTGGTTTCGTTCAAAGTCAAACGAAAACCCTTGCTGGTTTATAGTTCGGTCGACAAAGACAAAAGAGGTGAGAAGAGAAGAAGAATAAGCTAGCTAGGGTTTTTCAAGAGTACCAAATAAAGAATACAAGTGTTTGTATTTATAGTGGTAAATCTTGGAATCCAAGTTAGACTAAGATTCGCTTACGGGAAGCCTTGACCGGTCGTATACTAGGCCAGGGAGGGCTTCTATAACTTTCTCCTTGTCTAGCTACACTCTAGTCCCTTAATTTGTCATTTAACGATCGTTAACTAACTTCCGTTAAGTATAACAACCGTTAGTCTTTATTATTATCAGTATATAACTATTATATATAAACTATTATAATTGAATCTTATACGTACGCGTGCAATCCCATAGGCTCGAGTTCGAAACCGGACATACGTTTAAAAAAATATGTCTACAAACTAACAGGTCCCACTTTGACATGTTTTAATAAACGTAATGACATTTATTAGCGTCTAGCAACACGCCAATGCCCTCTAAACAACTAGAGTATTCATGAAGCACAATTAATGATTCATCATTATATTATCCTTTTTTTTCAAATACTATGTTAAATAAGGATATGCATCTAATTCATCCCATAATTTAACTATTCTGTTTCTCGTTATATCCGATTGATCAAGATTACCAAAATCATCGGGACGTAATCCATATCGATTTTGTGTATGGCCATACAAACATCTGATCAACCATACAAGGGACCCAGTAATATTAAACTTCAAAACAAATTCAAAGAACAAATTCTATTTTGATTAGAAGTTTAATCCGTGAATTTCACAAAACTTCTGAAAATAGTCATTATGACTACCAGTTACGGATAATGGTAAACTAGTTCCAAGAAATGGGGTCCACCTACGCCATTCCAGTTTGTGTCTCAAGTATAAGGATAAATAAAATTATCATATACATGATTTACTTAATGACAAAGATCCATAAAGTATAATCATGTTAGTTAGGATAATCCGATATGCAATCCTTTGAATTATCATGTGAGTATGGTAGGACCTTCCTTCAATATACAATGTATATTAACCAATCTCTCATATTTGTCTTAATTCAACTATATTCCCATATAGTTGATTAACAATGTACATTTAGAATAACATAATTTATTCATGGAGCTACACATGCAAATATAAGATATAATATATTATAAATGAAAAAAAACATAACAAAGTACTTTAATTCATTAAAATAATAATTGTTTAATACATCCTTTATCTAAATGCTAATCACCGATTTACATGAGAGTATCAACTAAATGAAATCCTCTGCTCTCAGCATGTTCAGTAGTATTTGCCTTAGGTAAAGCCTTCGTAAAAGGATCAACTAGATTGTCATCTGTGTGAACTTTGAGTAGATCGATTACACCAATATCGATTTGTTCTCGAACATAGTGATATCTTCTAGGATAGCGTCCAGCACCTTTCATAACTCCAGGTTCATTGGCGATAGTAATTGCTCCAGAATTTTCGCAATACATCTTCATAGAGCTTTCATTTGAGGGCATAACACCAAGCCCTGAAATAAATTTCCTAATCCAAACAACTTCCATTGCAACTTCTGAAGCAGTTATGTACTAAGCTTTTTGTAGGACCGTAAATACATAAGATTTATGTGGTTCGGGAGGTCGGGGTTGGTGATTGAAGATGAAAGTATTCATCTTGTTTAGAGAGAGAAACTAGAGAGAGGGAGGAGAAACAAAGATGACTTTATAAATAAAACACACAAAACACTACACCTAATGATTCACCTCACCCCTCATGGAGAGTCATGAGGGGTATTTATAAGCTCAACAAACCATAACTTTGCCACTTAACCAATACTAGTCCCTATGGGCAATGTATACTACGCATCTAGTCCAATTCACGTAAGTGACGTTATCTTTATAAAAGAGCGAGGCTAACAATCTCCCTCCAAGATATCGTCACACGTGAATGGTTACAATGAGACCTATAAATACAAAACAAAGTAAATTACAATAGTAATGAAGAATGTTGATTTTGTTGAAGCGCAGAGTCTCGTAGTCTAGATATCGAGGCAAACTTGAAGTTCTCCTTCCGACGATCTCGGCATTTGATCTTTGGCCGACGACACAAACCTTGTAGCTCGAACTTCAACTCGTAATGGTCTACTTAGGTTATTACTCCTCCTAACTAGTGGGCATTTTTTCTTTCTATGCTCCTCCCGAATCGACAACTCTCTTCCAACACGCAATGGAGAAAGTAAAATCTTGATTATAGCACAATGGTTGTCGCTTTGGGAACATCGTAACAACATAACTCACTTAGTATTGCATCCAAGTTGGTAAAAGCCCCATGTACACACACTACTTCTTCTTCTTCGGCCTTAAGCACAATTCCTTCGTAATCCAATCACAAAAGATGAAATACCAACTTCTCCTCCCGATGGTTGCGAGCTATCGAATCATCATAATGTTGCGTACATGCCGCTTTTACCTTTTTCTTGATGCAATATTAACATCATAGATTGATCAAAATTCGTGAGAATATGTTGCAAAATACTCTCAATAATTCTCTCAAACCAACCTCGAAAACGAACCTCCTTTGAATTCACCGGCTAATTGTAATGACCACATATGGAGATAACCGACACGATCGACTTGAAAAGGAAGTAAACATCCCAACTTTGTGACTTCATCGCTTGTTCTAAATTTTTGAACAATCCACAACGGCGTGTGACATCGAGCACAACAACGTAACTCCTTAAAGTGATGGTTATACACTGTGAGCACTACAACGTAACTCCTTACATCGTTATAACCGATTGTCAATTCAAAATCACTTAAAGTGACATTAATACCCCAACAAGTTATCTTGAGACATGCAACCAACCAACCAACGCCTCAACGATAAAGAAGTTCACCCGTGAAACGCCACTCAATTTCACACAATAATACCGCATAAAACCCCGTAGTCATTTTTTCGATCTTCGCCAAGTCGTGAATTATGTATCCTTCCGTGAAAATATACCATACCAAAAATACCACTCTTTTTATATTGCAAAGTGGTTTCCAATCTTTTTGTAAAAAAAATCGATAAACGTTGTAATACCACAAAACGTTCATGTGTATTAACACATACACAATAATGTCCAGCCCAACCAATTCGAGTGTGTCCCAAGGCCCAAATCCAATAGATAATTCCGATCCATCTCAGTCCAGTGAACACGTTACTTACCAGGATATAATAGGTAAAGACTTACCATTTATCCCTAACCCTAAAAAACATTTGTGATAGAAAACGTTTTTTTCTCCCACACAACCCTAAGTCAGCTTCTCAAAACAAACACCTACCAACATCAGATCTCATCTCAAACACGTCGATCCAATCTCCATCTCTTGCAAAATCAAACATCAAACCCTCTCTAATCCGTGGCAAAGACAATAAGCTCAATCGATTATCTTGAATCAGTAACATGATATAACGGCTTCAAGATCCTTGGAAAAGGGTCTCGGTAGGATTTCATTGATGTTCGTTTTTGTTTTATTGTCATGAACGAAATAAAGAAACGAGATAACATTGTTGTTATACTCTTTCTTTGACTTCGAATAATATCACAATTAAGATCGATGATGAAATTGATTCATTTGAAATAATCTTTAAAAGATTACAAAAAAAATGAGTCAAAACTGAGATTGATTATATTTTCTGATTTCGAATGGTTTGTAGAGTCATGGATGATTGAGAGTTGATGGAGTTAGGATAGTTTGAGATGATGGAGTTGGATTTGTATTTAGTGTTGGTTCTTCTCTAGGACTGATGATGGTTTGACGAAATAACCGGAGGTCGATTGAGTCTTGGTGAAATGGTATATGGTATTGTGGTCTTAGTGGTCGAGTCATTAAGTTTAGTTTACGCATAAGTCATTTTATCTTAAACGTAAAATTTTTCTTACGCGTAACTTCATAGCTCGAACCTTATGCGTAAACTTTCTTGGTCTTACGCGTAAGCCTGATTTCTTATGTGTAAACCATTTCTTATGCGTAAAAAGGCTTATGCGTGAAAAACGCTACGCGCGAACAATTCCTATCCTATGCATAACTTCACAGTTATGCGTAATATCTCTGAAGATGCTCCTTATGCGTACAAAACTAGGGTTTTGACCCTTTGACTTTTTTCCGACTAGTTTTCCGACCAAGATTCCGATCATCTTCATAAAAAACCCAGAAAACTGCATATGGACTCCATGTTTGACCACAAGAAATCTGACCAGATTGACCACTTATTTCACGTCTTTTGGTACAAAAGTCATATAAAAAATAATGTATAACCTGACTTGGATAAGAAGAGACACAACACAGATAAACTATGATAGACCATGACTTTTTAAAACCAAAAAAAAATATACAATACTTGTTAAAAACTGTTGTACCAAAATAATAGGAAAAAAAAATTCCGACCAAAAAAAAATATGGGTAAAACAAATTTCAACAACACAAAACCAACATAAATCACTAAATAATAACAACCTAGTCGATGCCAATTATAAGACCGTAAATACATAAGATTTATGTGGTTCGGGAGGTCGGGTTGGTGATTGAAGATGAAAGTATTCATCTTGTTTAGAGAGAGAAACTAGAGAGAGGGAGGAGAAACAAAGATGACTTTATAAATAAAACACACAAAACACTACACCTAATGATTCACCTCACCCCTCATGGAGAGTCATGAGGGGTATTTATAGGCTCAACAAACCATAACTTTGCCACTTAACCAATACTAGTCCCTATGGGCAAAGTATACTACGCATCTAGTCCAATTCACGTAAGTGACGTTATCTTTATAAAAGAGCGAGGCTAACACTTTTGTTGTAGACATGGCTATAGTGGTCTCGCTTGGTACTCTTCCAATCCATCGCTCCTCCATTGACGACGAAGACATAACCCGCCTAAGACTTCAGATCATCTTTATTAGTCGCCATCCCGCATTGCAAAGAACTCAGAACTTCAAGCTCTGCATCAGGATTCCCACCAAAACCAAAAACATATCTCGAGTAGCTCTTAGATACTTGAGAATATTCTTAACATCAGTCCAGTGACTTTCACCTGGATTCTGTTGAAATTGATTGGTAATATTTTGGGCAAACGCCATGTCAGGTCTTGTGCATCTCACTGCATACATGATAGATCCTACAACCGAGGCATAAGGAACAGTCTTCATGCGTGCCACCTCAGCAGGTGTAGAAGTACATTGTCTACTTTTAAGCCAAGGTGATATATCTCTTTTTGGAATTCTCCATCCTGAATCTCTTCAAGATTTTGTCAATGTAAGCACTTTGACTTAGTCCAATCAACCGCCTAGATCTATCTATGTAGATCTCAATTCCAAGAATGTATGATGCCTCTCCTAAATCCTTCATAGCAAAGCATTTTCCAAAGTAGGATTTAACCCCTTGTAAACTTGGAAAATGTTTTCCCATAATCAATATGTCATCAACATATATGATAAGAAAAGTAATATCACTCCCACTAGTCTTCTGGTATACACATGGCTCATAAAGATTCTGAGTAAAACCAAATTTATTGATTTCCTCATCAAATCTTTTGTTCCATCACCTTGATGCTTGCTTTAACCTATAAATGGATCTTTTGAGCTTGCATACTCGCTTTGGAAACTTAAGATTCACAAACCCCTCAGGCTGCGCCATAAAAATGTCTTCTTCAAGGTGACCATTTAAGAAGGCGGTTTTGACATCTATCTACCAAATCTCATAGTCATAGTATGCAGATATGGCTATAAGAATCCTAATGGCTCTAATGCCTGCTATAGGAGAAAAGGTTTTCTCATAGTCAATCCTGAAGGTTTTAGTATAGCCCTTTGCTACAAGACGAGCCTTATAGGTGTGTACTATTCCATCCATGTCAGTCTTTTTCTTGAAAAGCCACTTGCTACCAACGAATTTAGCGTTAGGACGAAGGTCTACATAAACCCAGACTTCATTGTCTTCCATGGATTTCATTTCCGTATTCATAGTTACTTGCCATTTATCCTTTTTAGGATCAGCCATGGAAGCCTTATAGTTAGCAGGTTCATTAAGATCCCCTAAAGTATACTCCTTAACTTATACATTTAGACATCATTACTCAGAAGCTTGAATACTCCTTTCAAACCTACGAATGGGAGCTACTTCAGGTGGAGGTGTGAGACTTTCTGGCTCCTCTTGAAGTTGGCTAGTGTTTTTAGAAGGTGATGTATCGTCTTGATTATCTTCAAGATCTACTATCCTCCCACTTACTTTTTTATATATAAAATTCTTTTCACGAAATTTTGCATACCTCACAATAACTATGTTGTTTTCTGGTAGATAGTGAAAATAGTAACCCATTGTTTCCTTTGGGTATCTTATACAGATACACTTAACAGATCTTTGTTGAAGTTTGTCAGGCGTGTCTCGCTTCACAAATTTCTGAACCCCGCACCTTTAAATAAGACAAATTAGGACTTTCCCATGCCATAATTCACATGGAGTATTATCAACCTTCTTGGTTGGAACAATATTGAGAATATGTATAGCAGTCTCTAAAGCATAATCCCAAAAAGATAAAGATAGAGTTGCAAGATTAAACATTGATCGAACTATGTCTAACAATGTACGATTCCTCCTCTCAGATACACCATTATGTTGTGGTGTATATGGAGGAGTGAGATGTTGGACAATTCCACACTCCTTAAGATAATCTTTGAACTATTGCTTTATATATTCACCACCTCTATCGGATCGAAGAGCCTTAATCTTCTTTCCGAGTTGTAACTCTAATTCATTCTTGAAAGCGTTAAATGTTTCAAAGACCTCCTGTTTATGTTTAAGTAAATAAACATAACCATAACGACTGAAATCACCTGTCAAGGTTATGAAGTAGCTACCAACTTACTTTGAAACATGTCTAAGTGGACCACATACATTTGTATGGATTAATCCAAGTAGATCTGAAGCCCTTTGCGTTTGATGCGGAAAAGGGTTTCCTTGCCATCTTGCCAGATATGTAAGATTCACATTTATCAAATGATTCATCATTGATAGATTGCAAAATCCCGTCATGTTGCGGCTTTTCAATGCGTTTCTTGCCTATATGAGCAAGTCGACAATGCCAAAGATAAGTAGAGTCCAAGTTAGACTTGACTATCTTATTGCTAATAGTAAAAACAGAATAATTATTATCATTCGACACAAGATCATGCATATCAATTTCAAAAACACCATTAACAGGAATGACATTAAAATAAAAGACATTATTTAAAGAAACTAACATTCCATAACTTGTAAAAGTCTGAACATAACCATTATCTTTTAACCAAGAAACTGAAACGATACCCCTAATTATAGAAGGTGCGTAGTGACAATTGTCTAACACAAGTACTAAGCCCGAAGGCAAAACTAAATCAAAAGTTCCTATGGCTTCTACAGCTGCATGTACACCATTGCCCACATACAAATATAGATCTCCATGGTCTAGCTTCTTTGCTCCTCTAAGCCCCTGAGAAGTGTTACAAACATGATTACCACATCCAGTGTCATACACCCAGAAATTATAATTATGAGGATAACAAAATAATTCTATCGTAAAGATACCTGAAGTACTGGCAACTTGACCAGCTTGCTTCTTTATCTTCTGATGCAACTCTAGAAGGTATATGGGACAATTCCTCTTCCAATGTCCTACCTCGTTGCAGTGGTGACAAGTTTGATCCTTTGCTGGATGATCTTTCTTTTTTAGGGGTATTTTTGGGATTGGGTTGATAAGCCATCATCTACTTACCTTTTCCCTTACCCTTGACCTTGCCTTTGTTTGGCTGCGTTTTATATGGCTTTTGGATTCTGCCACCTTGAATCGCTAGGACTTGTGGTATAGCAGCCTTTTTGGGCAAACCTTTCTCATATTCAATAAGCATAGCATGTAGCTCATTGATTGTCTTCTCCATGTTATGCATATTGTAATTTCGAACAAAACCTTCAAAATCCTTAGTTAAGGATATGTTGATTAGGCCAACACAAACAGCTTGAGGGAGATGATAATTGAGATGCTCTAATTGATCCAAATAGCTCTTCATTGAAAGCATATGAGAGCTAACGAATTTTTCTTCCTCCTGTTTACAGGCATGTAGATATGAAAGAAGTTCAAACAATTTTACAAATGCCTGTTTTTCGAACATGGATTTCAGTTCATGAAGCATACTATAAGGAGTGTGATTCTCAAATTGCTTTTGCAACTCAGGAGTCATACTTCCAAGCATAAGACATGCTACTTCGTTGTGATGATCATATTGATACAAGACTTACTTAATGACACTAGGGACAATCACATAGTGTTATTGTAAGCATGTTTCATCCCATCTTATGCCTCGGGTTAAGGGGTCTCGCCATCAACTCAATTAAGTTGTCCAATAAAGAAATTTAAATTTATTCCATTACCGTCTCACGATAAGTGGAGATTTACCTTGGGATAACAACCTAGTTGTGTCTTACATAACGTAAATTTCGACTGCAAGTGTCCTTACAATTGGATGGCATAAAAGTTAAATTTTAAAAGGTACATTTAATTTGATGTGTAATCAAATATGTACAAAGAAGCATGCATACATCTTCGTATCATAGGTTTTAATAAAAAAATATTTTACTCAATTTTGTTTTTTTATTGTGGTGTATGTTCCTTATGTGAATCCTGTGAACATAATAACTTTACACCTTAAAAGATGATTTACCGTGTTGTTACGAATAAAGTAATGAACTTTTAATCTTGACATCATCCTATCAAAAGTCCTCGGTATCTTCATTGAACGCACAAAGAAGCGGAGAAGCGGGCCAACGTGAAGCATATTAAAAACCCGACTTCTTTAGGGAAGCAATGCGACCCGCCTTATACCTCTCTTATCGTTTGTTCACAATGGGTGAGCCGATTTAGAAATTGACTAATGATACAAATAACATCAATCAAATAAAAGTTTAAAACTTTATTGTTAAAACACATTATAAATCATTAGATCTTGCGAATCTCGACACGAGGATGCATTCACTGCATTACAGCATTTAAGGCCAACCCCTTAATATCATGTAAGATTCCGCAAGATAAACAATTTATAATAAATCAAATTTCATAATTTATTAGTCAAGTTTATTTTTGTTTTCATAAAAAACCCTTTTGCTATACATGACTCAAACTATTAAATAACAAATAAAAAACAACTAATTCAATAAAAAATTAATAACACGCGTAATTAAAATCAACTAACATGTATAAATTTAACTAAGGCTTTCACTTGTTTTCGATCTAGGTAAAAGTGGACCACATACATCGATAAATCGATTGCGTAAGCCTTACATAAAATATATATAATAATACACAAAAGTTGATTGAAGTACAATAAATATGTGGTCTTCATCAATTTTAAAATTAATTAAACATTAAGTAATTAGGTGTCATACAATTTAATTACTAATAATTCCTAATTAATTAATATATCGTCTAATTAGGCATGTAAAATCAATTAACAATTAATACATACAAGTAATATCATATATCAAGATTCAAGATCTATGACAAAACATGCATGTTTTTATCATGGATCACATATAATCACATATTAATAATTAGTAAAGCAAACAAGATTGAATCAACATCAAATTATATAAATTATACGTTAAATAACACATAAAATTGAATGCAACCTAGATTAGGGTTTCTACAATTTTTAAACTTAAAAACCTTAAAAGAAAAGAAAAAAGAAAAAACTTACTCATAAATCTTACGCCCCATAGGGGATTATTTAAAAATCAAGAAACCCTAATTAACATGCAATAATCAATAAAGATTCGATTTTTATATGTTTAGGTAATTAATTACACTATATAACTGCTCGCGATGCTACTGTTGAAATATACATAATATGACAACCATAAATAAACACGAGTCACACAACAGAAGCAAGGATCTTATAATGTAAAACAATTAACCTTAAAAGATAATGTACCTTGTTAGCTTCCACGCGAATCAAATCAAGATCAAATAATCACTAAACCCTAAAGTTAGGGCTTATAAAAATCGTCCCTTGTTGGGATCGATTACCACTCACCACCAAAAATCCTAAATTGGATTCTCTACGATCTTGCACACGCGTATTATAGCGATTCAATTAGAATACTCGTTCAAGGATCACAATAACTAGCTTAATCACTTTGGTTTCATTCAAAGTCAAACGCAAACCCTTGTAGGTTTGTGGTTCAGTCGACAAAGACAAAAGAGGGGAGAAGAGAATAAGAATAAGCTAGCTATGGTTTTCCAAGAGTACTGATGTGTGCTAAAATACACATCATTTTATATCTAAAAATATGCCAAACGGAACTAATAACCATGAAACATGTCAAATTATATTGCAAATATGTTGGATATGTGTTATTATCTCTTGCAGGTACAAGGGTTTGAAAACAAAGCAAATACGGTGACTTTCGGATAAGTTTTGACGATGTTTTCGCATTTTTTGAGGTTCAAAAGAAGTCGTAAAATTTATCCGAGTACACCATTGAAAGAGCACGAAATACCTCTCGCCTCTTTTATTTAATCTTTTCTTTCTTTTATTTTCTTTTTTCTTTATCTAATAAGCAATAATAGCTTATTAGCTTTTTGTGGTTTATTAGATTTGCTTATTTGTAATAAGCTCTCTTATAGCTTTTTCACTCTAATATGTTTACATATCTTTTTATCTTGAATAAGCTCTCCCATAATAGCTTATTTTTAGATTTAAAAGATTAGCTTTTTGGGTAAGCTTTTCATATAGTTTATTCAATAAGCACTTTTTATTCTTAGTTTCTTTTCAAAACTCTTTTATTTTACTTAGGTCTATTTTCTTTTACAACTTTAAAAAAAAATCAAAAGCTTTAATCTTTTATAATTTTTAGTGCTTATTTCTCAAAAAGTTTTAATCTTTCTTAGTTTTCTTAGGTTATTTGCATAAAAAGCATCATACTTGTCACTTTTTGTCATTGTCATGTGTTGCGACATTTTTTTCTCAACTTGACACTAACCTTTGAATTCGTGCTATTGTGTGTATTGGTGACCTGCTTAACCTGTTGGAGCAGGTCAAGTTAACGAAGGTTAATTTTGTTATTGCACCGTTAGTCCATTTCGTATGTTTTAATGACCTTTTATTATATTATTGCACCGTTAGTCCTTTTCGCCCGCTTATACACGCTGCTCGCTTTTTTACGCTGCTCGCTTTTGCACGCCGCTCGTTTTACACGCCGCTCGCTTTACACGCCGCTCGTTCGTTTTGCACGCCGTTCGCTTTTACACGCCGTCCGCTTTACACGCCGCTCGCTTTTGCACGCCGTCCGCTTTTGCACGCTTTCCGCTTTTTCATTTTTACACGCCGCCGCTTTTACCCGCTTTTGTTAATTTTGCACGCTTTCGGCTTTTACACGCCGCTCGCTTTTGCACCTTTTTTCGTTTTACATGTTTTGTTCATTTTGCACGCCGTCCTTTTACATGATTTCTTCCGCTTTACATGTTTTGTTCGCTTTTGCACGCCGTCTCGATTTACACGCCAAGATTTCGCCGCGTTTTACACGCTTTAGTTCGCTTTATATTTTTTAGCCTGTTTGCACACTTCGTCCGCTTTTACACGTTTTAGCACGTTTTACACAATTTCGTTCGATTTTGCACGCTTTCGTCTATTTTTACACGCTTGAGCATGTAAAAATAGACGAAGCGTAAAAATAGACGAAAGCGTACAAAAATGAACGAAAGAGTGTAAAAATAGACGAAAGCGTGAAAAAACGAACGAAAACATGTAAAAATAAACGAAAGCGTGCAAAACAAACGAAAACGTGTAAAACATGCAAAAACATTTAAAAATGGACGAAAGTGTGCAAAACGAACAAAAACGTGTAAAATCAAACAAAACCGTGTAAAACGAATGAAAACGCAAAATGAGCGAAGCGTAAAATCAAACGAAAGCGTGTACAAACGAATAAGAACGTGTAAAAACTAACGAAAACGTGTAAAAACAGACGAACACGCGCAAAAAAGAACGAAAACGATAAAATAGACTAAAGCGCAAAATGAATGAAAACGTAAAACAAACAAAAACGCAAAACCGAACGAAACCTCAGAGAAACGTAAAATGGACGAAGCGTAAAACGAGCGCAACGTAAAATAGACGAAGACGCAAAACGAACGAAATGTGTAAAACGAACGAAAGCGCAAAACGGAAAACGGAAAAAAACGTAAAACGGACGAAAACGCTCAAAACGAACGAAAACGTAAAACGGACGAAAGCGCAAAATGAACGAAACGCAAAACAAACGAAAACGCGCAAAAGTGAACGAAACGTAAAACCCGACCAAAACGCAAAACGAACGAAAACGCAAAACGAACGAAACGTAAAACGAACGAAAACGTAAAACGGAGGAAGACGTGTAAAAACAGACGAAGACGTGCAAAAACGGATGAAACGTGTAAAAACATGCGAAAAGACTAACGGTGCAATGATATAATAAAACAGTCGTTCAAAACTGACGAAAAGGACTAACTGTGGAATAATAAAATTAACGGTCGTTAACTTGACCTGCTCCAACAGGTTAAGCAGGTCACCGGTACACACAATAGCACGAATTCAAAAGGTTAGTGTCAGGTTGTGAAAAAAAAAGTATGCAACATACAATGACAAAAAGTGGCAAGTATGATGTTTTTTATGCAAATAACCCTTTTTCTTATTAAATAAGTTATTCTATAGCTTATTCTCTTAGATCTAATCCTTAAACATACCCAACTCGCGTTTAATCTTTGGATGTAACAATTTAGTTTTGGGTGGATTTAGATATAATCTTTTAGCTTTTAAAGTTTTAATCTTTTAATCTTTTTTTGTTTGTCCCAGCGTATTTTCATTTTTAGCTTATTTATTTAGATCTAGTCTAAAGTTTGAAACTCAAATATACCTTAGTTTTGGGTAGATATTGGATCAACTCTTTTTCTTTTGCTTATTTTGTTTAAATTTTAGTATTTTTTAAATCAATAAGCATTTCCATAGCTTATTTGGTTCATTTGTTTGTCCCAATCTTTTCTTAGTTTCTCATCATTTTTATCCTAAAGGATTATATTAATGCTTAAAAAGAAGTCAACTTTATAATTTGATAAGTTTATAAAATCGGTGGTTAAATTTGTCTCTTATTTTTAGACCGGTTCTATTTTCTTTACTTTCTTTATTGTAGAACAACTTAGTTTTGGGTAGATATTGGATCTAATCTTTAATCTTCGGATTGGAACAACTTAGTTTTGGGTAGATATTGGATCTAATCTTTTTTTCTTTGCTTATTTTGTTTAAATTTTAGTACTTTTTAAATCAATAAGCATTTCCATAGCTTATTTTGGTTCATATTATTGCTTGTTTGTCCCAACCTTTGATAAAATTGTGATTTTTCTTAGTTTCTCATCATTTTCATCCTAAGGCGAGGAGATTAAGGGTTTTATAAGCTAGCTTATTACTAAAGTTTGAAACTTTTTAGTCTTAAGTTGCTAATTAATTAATAAAGTCACAAACTTTATTAATTATTTGGTTATATTAATACTTAAAAAGAAGTCAACTTTATAATTTGATAAGTTTATAAAATCGGTGGTTAAATTTGTCTCTTATTTTTAGACCGGTTCTATTTTCTTTACTTTCTTTATTGTAGAAAAGTTATTATTATTGAGATTATTGTTCTCGGTCTCAACACGTGGCAATAATGATACCTTGGTTGTGATCTTGGCTTTGGTTCACGGCTTCGTTCTCAAAGAATACTATACCAATCTTTAAGCTTATTTATTTAGATCTAGTCTCAAATATACCCAACTCGCTTAATCTTCGGATTGGAACAACTTAGTTTTGGGTAGATATTGGATCTAATCTTTAAGATTTTGTTTAAATTTTATACTTTTTAAATCAATAAGCATTTCCAAACTTAACATAACAAAATGTTTTTAAAAATAACAAAAAAGTTTGAAACATAATACACAAACTATATATTTGGTTATAAAAAAAGAAGTTAATGTATTTCAAAATTAACAAATATAAAAATTAACATATTTTAATAAATTAACCAAAAAAATAACAAAATTTTTAAAAAATAACAAAAACATAATACATATATAAAAATTAATGTATTTCAAAATTATTACATGTTTTAATAAATTAACAACGAGAATTTTAATCGAGAAGGAGAACGGAAGAAACGAGATGAGAAAAAGAAAGGATTAAACAAGAGGGAGAAGTAAAGTAGTGCACAGTGGTGCGAGTGTAGTAGTGGTGCGATGGTGTAGTGGTGGAGCTGTAGAGGTGGTGCGGCAGTGTAGTGGTGGGGTTGTAGTGGTGGTGCGGTGGTGTACTGGTGGTGCGGTGTTCGATCGAGAGGAAGAAGAGAGTGTGGCTGTGATTTTTTTATTTAAGTGTGATAACTCAAATCTGCTAAAAAAGTATCACTCTTTTTGCTATTACATTTGGCGGGGACATGTATTCGCCAAAAGAAAATTTGCTATTTTAGTGGATACTTTTATGGGACATGTCCCGCCAAATGTTTTACTATTTCGTGAAAAGTTTTGGCGGGATTAATCGCACGTGAAGAGGGAAAAAATAAAATTTTATGAAGATTTATGAGGACATGTCCTCGCCAAATGATATATTTAATTGAAAAACACACTTTTTTATATCATTTTAATTAAGTTAAATCACTATTAAATCATTTAAGTTTAATTAAAATATTTTTTAAATCATCTTTAATTAATTTATTTTCTTTTAAATTATTTAAATCATTTTTGACTAAAGTGAATCATTTATACTTAATTTAAATCATTTTTAAATCATCTTAATTATGTTAAATCACGAGCTCATTATCAAAATACCTAACAAAGTACATTAAACATTACTCCTCCAAATAAATTCACCACAACTACGTATCGTTATACATGAGATGTTAAATGAATGAGTCAAGATGATATCGATCGTTATACATAAGATGTTAAACGAATGAGTCGAGATGATATCGTTATAGGTAACATGTTAAACGTATAAGTCGAGATGATATCGACCGTTATACATGAGATGTTAAACGAATCAGTCGAGATGATATCAATCATCATACATGAGATATTAAATGAACGAGTCGAGATGATATCGTTATACATAATAAGGATTTAAAACGTACACTTTTAAGAGGTCATTTAAGCCCTTAATCGCCACTTTTATATCCATTATCGCTTAATTATGCTCCTTTTCACTTTTAGGTCTCTTGGAAGCAAAATGTCGGAATGATTCATTTTGGACGAAAAGAAGTGAATATATGAAGAAAATGGCTAAGTCAAGATCAAGACACTCAAACTGGAATAACACCGACGCTGCCTCAAACAGGGCTATCGTCCCTATTTTGTGACGACTCAGAGCTTAATTTGTTATTTTGCACCGACGACGCCAGCTTTGAAGAGTAAGGGCGCCACGAAGACTTTTCTTCTAAGATGGCCTGGATCCAGATTCAGACGACGTCACAGTTTAAGACTGACAACGTCACAACCACAACGTGACGCCGTCCCAATGATGACTTGGCCAAGATGAAACCCTAATGGCGGCGATCTGACGGCGTCCCAACTATAAGGTGACGCCGTCGCATATGTAAAATTATATATAGAAATCGAATTTTCAGACTTTAAAGAGGTAGACTTGTGGAGTAAAAACCTAAAACGATTTTGGTCCGGTTTGGACAGTATTTTAGGGTTCTCATACCCTATTGTACATCAAGATAAGTTATTTACTTCATTGATTTCATAATGTCTTCAATTGTATGTGTGTATGCTTGCATGTTTAACATGTCCGGCTAAATTTCTTGTGTGTTTGCTTAGATCTATGAAACCTAGTTATTAATTATTGATTGGTTGTCTCTTATCTTAATTGTAGTTGGCTTAGGATTGCACTAGGCCATCGTTGTGTTTTTAATGCTTGAGTAATCTTTGTGATCCTTAGTTTATAACCACCTAGCGTAATTGTAGGCTAAATATCCAAAAATAACCTTAGTGTTAGTTTATTAATCCCAGAGATCTCGTAGGCAATAACCTTAAGGTATACTTAAAGAGTTAGGGATAAAAGCATACCCTACGAACTTAGAAGACACAACACGTTAAGAATAAGGACGTGACAATTCAACCACCAATAAAAGATAACTAAGGAGTAATAGTATCTAGGTAGACACATTTTTAATCATCATACGAACACACATCAATAGACATAGACTACCCCTTAGTTTAGATAATTAGATAAGTAGAGTAATCGGTAGAAGTACCAACCCCCAAATTCAAACCCCGAGATTTTGCCATTAGCTTTATAAAAAATATAAAAAGATAAAAATAATCTTCCTCAACCTCAAACCTTAGCGTAGTACATCTCTCACTAGCATTCCTATTCCCTAAAGAACGATATCAATACCCGAGGCTTACCCAATACTACACTACAACGATTAGGTTCATCGCTTAGGTGTTGAAAAACTTGCTCGATTTAAAAGGAAGTTTCTTTGACCTCAACGCGTTATACGCCGCATCAAGTTTTTGGCGCCACGCCGAGGAATAGAATAGCTAGTTAGATTTCCATCTCGTTTAGGTTTCCTTGCTTTATTCCTATCAAGTAAGATTTTTTCATATTTTTAGCTTCCTCGTAGTCTATCCCCCTTGTTCGTGACTTTGTTAGTTATCCCATCACTTTTCATCATGGAAGGTGATAACCCGCCACCACTCATCGATCCACCAATCAATGACCCGCCAAGAGGCCGTACTCTTGGTGAATACTCTAGACCAAGCCACCAAGGCTATAGGAACACCGCTGAGCTCCCCGATCAAGCTCAAACCACGGGCTCGATCCGACACCATCCGGTTGGTGCAAAACGGATGTGCATTCCATGGACTTCGTTCCAAAGATCCTAATCAAGATCTCAAGGATTTCCTTAAAATAGTCAATTCCATCGACCTTGATGCTACTACTGGGAGACCACGCGCTTGCGTGCTCTTCCAATTCTCTACGGGACCAAGCTAGTAATTGGTTTGAGCGACTTCCGCGGATCCATCTCAAGTTGGGATGATCTCACTACTGCTTCCTTGCCCAATTTTTCCCACCGGGAGAACTACTAAACTTAGGAATGAAATCTTGATGTTCCAACAACGCTAAGGTGAATCTCTACTAGGCATGAACTCGATTCAAGGACTTTCTCCATAAAGTCCTCATCACGGCATCGATCTTTGGCTTCAAGTCCAAATCTTTTACGATCATGTCAACTTCTCAACTAAGAAATCCATCGACCAAGCGGCCGGTGGCAAACTTAGTGATCTCACCGCTGAAGAATCGTGGGTACAATAGAGGACGCGTCTCTATGACAACGAAAGTTGGAATGACCCCCGTGAGTTGCCCAGGCAATTGTGTCTAGATTCATGTCATCTTAAGAAACTCGATTGACTAAGCTTGAAGCCGATTTCAAGCAACGACAAGACGAGATGACAAACAAGCTCGACACCCTCTTAAAAGCCTTCAATGACCGGGAAATTGGAGCATTACCAAGTGACACTATAAAGAACCCAAAATTGAATTCGATTTCATCGACTTCATGTTCTTGCTCACCTTGGGATAGTGCATATCCATGCCCTTCACACCCGAAAGTTCATCCGGTCAACGCCATCAATACGGGTTCCAAGCGATCCCTCATGAAGTACCAAGGACCCGAACCATTGGTCCAACCAACTCTTGAGAAACTCGTCAACCAAGAACCCAAATCTAATCTAGAAGAGGAGTACAAGGAACTCCACCAAGAATAACCGGTTCTTGAAGTCTTGGCTCATGCGCCTTATTATAATGCATTAAAAGAAAAATATGAGCAAGAACTTAAGTTAGGAGAACGTGGGTCCGCATTTGTGAAATATAAGTTACCTAAGAAAATAGATGATCCCTGGCTATTCATTCTTCCGTGTAGGCTTGGAAATTCCAAACCTTTTGACACTTTAGCCGACTTAGGATCAAGCATCAATCTTCTTCCGTTGTCCCTCCATAGAAACCTTAACTTACGTAAGATACAACCAACGGAAACCATCTTAGGTCTAGCGGACGGTAGTATGGCATATCTGGTAGGGATAATAAAAGACATGGTAGTACATGTAGGTGAATTGACTCTTTTGGCGGATTTCCATGTGCTAGACATGAATATGGACCCGACATGCCCATTGTTAGTAGGAAGGGGATTCTTAGCTACCGCTAGTGCCATAATAGATTGTAAGATGTCTAAGATAGTGGTAGGAGAAGGGAGTGCTAGATTAATTTACGATGTCAAAAAGCATGTCTACTACAAAGAGGAAGAAATTCCCTACGAGATCATGTTAGATAGAACACCATCTAGATATGGACCTTGGACTAATAAGGACTTCATAGGTCCTCAATGACCTTTCTATCTAGAAGAGTCCTTTGTTAGTAATTCAACTTTCCACGAACAAGAATTGGCTAGGGACATGGAGGTGAACCCGTTCGAGGATGCCTTAGTGTTTAGGAAGATGACCGAGTTCCTTGGAACCTTGCCCGTTAACTTTAACATGAATAAGTGGAAAGTTGAGAGTGAGAAGCCTAAGCATAATTGGAATTGGGATAGACCACCTAATGATGGAAATGGAGAATAGCACATTAGGATGACAATCTATGACCCCGATAGAGAAAAGTTTGAAAAGGCATACCTAACTAAGCATGCCACTAGGAACTTAAAGGATAAGTTTGATCCTTATGACATTCTTTGTAAGATATAACTTTTCACATGCACATCAAACCATAACACAAGGTGGCGAATAAGATGGAATTCTAGAGAGAGAAAGTTAGAGGTTTAGGGAACTTAGTGAGAGAAAGTGAAAGATATTATTATGAGCTCCAACTCTACCTTGAAGGTAGAGAGTATTTATAGTCTTACATAACTCGCCACACTATGGGTCGTGGATCGTGCATACAGCCGGGTAAAGACCCGTCCGTCCTCCACGGTGTTACTTAACTAAAATACTACTTAACTTGAAAGAACTACGACTACGAGCTTTCTAACGATTACATATACTGAGGTGACCGACTCTTTAATACCGGAATTTCTAATTCCTAACAATCTCCCTAAGGAGGTCACCTCAATTATGTATCAAAATTACATTGAATACAAATAGATATAACATTTAACAATTGATCTTGCATTCTTGATGTAGTCCTTGCTCTTAAGCTCGTAGTCATTGATACTTCACAATGCATGTTTGGTTACTTCAGTGGAGGTCTTTATCGATCCACGCGATGATGAGTTTGAGCCATCTTTGGAGATCATCGCTATCAAAAATCTCTCGAGACATCCATTGTGGTGTTGTGACTTTGGGACCGACATGCTCACATTCGGATCATGATATCTTCTCATCGAGTAATGGAAGCTTTAGTTGATTCATGATATTGGCAGCAGCCAGAAGCGTAAGCATGGAGTGAAAATATCGAGTCATTGATGCACTAATCATGATTTCTTAAGTGAGCATGCGGCTATGGATTGACCGCTTCATTCCGATCACCGCAAACGCCGGGCGCACCGCATACAACAAGCTAGCAACAAATCGCACGAAAGTGTCTTTGATCACTTTCGATGAATCGAGGTACACGCCCACGGTTCCCTCGCTGATCAAGACAAGCATCGCCTGTGATCGTAGGATTCTAAGAATCTCCTTGACAGGGTTTCGCGAACTGTACTAGCCGTTCTCAAACCGAACATCTCAAAGAAGACAACACGGAGTGAGTGAACCAAATAATATTAAGTCCATCGATTGATGAAAAGAGATTTGAAAACAATCGTATTGCTCAATAGAAATTGTTTTTGCAATACAACGAAGGTTTTATTGACAATCAATTATCAATCATAAAAATACCTTTTGGTTTGAAAATGAGTACACAAATAACGTATAAAGAAAAGAGTTTATAAGCACAAAGACCGGTTTTTGAAGGTATCCGTCAATCCCTAACTCGAACCAGTGTTTGATTCAAGAGATTGAATCGCCCCATTGTTTCGCTCATTGTCACATGGTTGATCTATAAAATAGATCTCACATGCCACCTACCAGAGCTTGTTTGATGTTGGCTCCAAGGCTTTCCATCTTCATTGTGAATATGTAAACATATCACTCGGATGTTCCGCAATACCACAAGGATAATGCGAGGACCTTGTTATAATCTCTTTCCACATTGTGTGGAACAGAGAGTCTTCATTGAAAGTGTCCTAATGAGATTTATTGATGATCTCGTGGCTCTAGACTCAATTTGTGCATATTTGGATCCTATAACGGAGACTAGGGAGAGGGTCTCCTTCTTCAATATCAACCATCTCAAGAGAAAGTCGATAGATAATGTCGGTTCCCGTGAGAATGAAACAAGCCCTTTTAAGAGGAACTTGAGTGGTTTGGAAAGTTGAAGTGCAGGCGCCACCGGGTCCATGACGCCTTGTCTTCAATACCGATGTTACCATCAAGAGTATATGAAGTGAACCCGGTTCTCGCCTCTAAGGTTGAATAAATGGAGGCTATTTGTTTACACCCTTTCACATTCAATTCTTTTTAATTCTTCAACCCTTCAAGGCTTACCGAGACTTCATAGCTAGAACCTTGTTGGGTTTATTCCAAGACTAGCTCGCCTTAGTCCGCACTCTTCCCTTTCTCAATTTTCTCCTTTATCATCATACCTAAGGACTTCTACACTAACTAGTGGATTGTCCTCGGTAGATCCCTCCGGTTCGGCGGATCATGGGAACCAATACCTAACCTTATCATCCTTATATCACCGTACATAAAGTAAAGTTGGTCGGTCAATTTGGTATTGTTCATCCGCCAATGGATCCAATTGAAAACCATTTGAAAATCAATTCGATACTTGTGATATATTATCAAAGCTTTTGTACCGAATTGTTTTTGATATTTTTAGAACGAGAACTCCCTCAACATGTGCATCAAGTATTGAAAATGTTTTGCACACGGAGGCAAGAGAAAGAATTAACTTCTTTAATTACCATTTTCTAAAGATATCAACATCACTTCCTCAAAAGATCAAGTTGGAATAGCATTCGGAAGGATGAAGTTTCCATGAATTTTGCTCCCTCAATATGTGCCTCGAGGTTTGAAAAGAGTTTTGCACATACTAGAGGAACCCGCATATCGGGATAAATGATCACGTTTTAAATCAAAGGTTTTAAGATAGATGCCCCCTCAACATGTGCATTGAAAAAATTGAAATCGCTTGTCACATGTGGGCGGATAGCATGTACATCCTATTATAACCATTTACCTAATTATCGCTTTAAATCAATTTAAATCACACATTCTCCCCGATCACAATTATCAAATCATTTGAAATTTGTGATCTCGTATAGATTTAAATTGATTTGAAAGCTTTTAAGGAGAATTGTGACTTGATTGTGAAAGCGTTTGAACTCGATAAGGATCGGATTTTAAGACTTTAAACCCATTTATAAAACATGCATGTATATCTTTTGAAAACAATTTAATGCCAAATAACTTTTTAATTTAATTGAAATTATTCTCCCCTCAATCAATGACGAGGTTGTTGATTGAGATAGAGATTTTGACAAATAAGTCCCGATGATTATCAAAAATAGAGATTGAGTTATTTTTCAAAGCATTTAGTTTTCAAGCAGATAGGAGTTTATAGAATCGTAGCATAAGATTTGAAAACTTGGTAAGATATGGCTCGTTTTCTTTCTTTAAAACCGGTTATTGCCTCAAGATGACAATAAACCATTTTCTTTCTCCCAAAAATATTTTTGATTTTTGAATTTTTGATTTTTGATTTTTTTTTTTTTTTTTTTTTAAATTCAAAACATCTAAATCCCGTGTCATTCTTTGAATGACAACATCAAGACCGTAGATATTATCGAATCGAGAGAAACATGACAAATGACAATATTTTTGAAGATTTTTCAATTTTTCGATTTTTATGGATTTTGAAAGTTTTATATTTTTCTATTTGATTTTTGAAGGTTTTATAATTTTGTATTTTGTTTTTCGAATAGATATATACAAGAGATAGATGAAGATAGACTTTACTCCTCGCCTTCCTCCTCAAGACGCTTGAGAGTTTCTCGTTGAAGGCTTTTCAAACCAAGGCGTGGAAGAATAAACTCAAAACGCTCTCTTGGAAGAGCTTTGGTGAAGATGTCCGCTAACCGATATTCGCACCTCATAAAATATAGTTCCACCACACCTTTTTCCAATTGCTCCCTCGATGAAATGATGTCGAATGTCGATATGCTTTGCTCTAGAGTGTTGAACGTTGTTGCATGAGAGAGCAATAGCACTTTATTATCACAAGATGTAGGGATTTTGTTGAATTCAAAGCCATAGTCGATAATCGAGATCTCATCCATAAGATTTGAGCACAACAAGATGACATGGCTATGTATTCACCTCAGAGGAAATAGAAGTACTATTTGCTTTTTGAAGACCACCACAAGCTTATCACCCAAAACCGAGCACCTCCGCATCGTACTTCGACGCAGTATCTTGACAACCGCATGATCGGCATCTCGCATAGGCCGTTAGTGACATACCGGTGTCCTCGGGTACCATAGTCCCATATTGATGGTTCCTCGAGATACCGAAGACCCGCTTAATCGCTTCAAGGTGCTTTTAGTAGGCTTAGCCTGTATCTAGCACACATGCACACGAGAATAAGATGTCCGGTCTACTAGCAGTGAGATACATCGTGATCCAATCATACTCCTATATTTCGCTTGGTCAATCATGATCCCCGAGAGGTCCTCATCTAGTTTGGTTCGGTCAATCATGGGGTGTCAACAGGTCACTTGAATCAAATCCAAATTTCTTTAAAATCTCATTGTATATTTAGATTGATTTATGAAAATGCCTCCGGACTTTGTGAAATTTGTAATCCCAAGAAAATGACATTTGTCCCATCATTGACATTTGAAACTTTGAACTCATTTCATTTGAAAACGATCACATTCCATTGGGTCACCGAGGCAAAAATAATATCATCAACATAAATTTGAACATGAATCAAATGTTTGCTCGACTTCGGTGAACAGTGTAGGATCAATCGCTCCTTTGATGAATCCGTTGATAGAAGAAACTTTGACGTTGTATCATACCATGCCCTCGAGCTTGCTTTAAACCGTAAAGAGCCTTCTTCAAACGATAAACGTGAGTAGGATTTGTTTCTACAATATTTTCGGCTTTCTGCTTATCTAAATCCATTTTCCAGAAGACTTGTTCGGGAGTCAACAAAGTCTGAGGCTTAAACTTGTTTAATGCAATCCAGTTTTCCTTCTTATAATCATGAGGAGTGATATTTATGTTCTTCTCTTTGCATTTGGGGTCATCTAGTTTTTTGTTCATTCTTTCCCTAGTGACTTCATCCGATTTCTTATCTTCCTCGGGCACTCAACGCAACTAGGTTTCTCGCTTAGGCTTAAGAATTTCATTACCATCATAAATCACCTTATGAGCATTTCTAGCCTTTTTATTACCTCCGGATTTGGTTCCTCAACAAGGGAATGCTATGCTTATCGCTTAAGACTCGATGTTTGGTGACCATGAAAGCAATCGAATGGTATTTCCTTGTATGTACAACTTGTTTTCAAGTTTGTTTTCAAAGTTTTCGATTAGAAAATCTCTCAAGAGCTTTGATTCTTTTGCATTAAATTCTTGCTTAAGCATTTTCACGCTTTCTTGAAGTTCTTGTTTTGCTTAGTCGCTTTAGAAAGTTTTTCTTGTAAAGAATTTAATTTTGTTTCAATACTTCTTCTAAAGTTACTTTTTCTAATTATCAGACGCACTTGGTCATCCATTTCCCCGCTCACGAGTGGTCAACTCAAATTTTGCACGTTGTTCATAAATGGCAACACGCTCCTTATAGGCATTTAGTTCGTAGATAATGGAATCATCGAGCACATGCATGAATTCATCAAAGACATAGTCATTGTTGATCGCAGAAGATGCATCACTAGGTACAACTTCACTTTCACTTTGTTTCACGATTGATCATATGGGACAATATTGATATTACCCGTATTTTCAATATTTGATTCAAAAGTTTCGTTGGTTGTACTTTGTCATGCATCCGTTGCACATCAAGATCATCATATAGCTTTAATACCTCGTAGATGAGTTTGTCCTTGGATGGGCCACCTTGTGGTGAGGAAGAGATCTTGGGAGAAGCCATTGGAGAGATGCTAGCCATAAAGATTGTGTGTGCAGAGGGTCCATCATCTACATCGTAATCAGATGCATCACGCCACCGACTTGAAAGGCGCTCGATGATTGTGACCTATCTCCCGAACAGCCGCCATCCACATCTCGCATCATAGGTCTTGGCATTGCCCTCAAGAAGAAACAAGAGTTCCTCTTCATCCAACGCAAAGACCATTGTCCCGAGCTTGAGCCAACATCTTATCTCTACGAAGTAATCAAGATTCTCGGGCGCTGGAGATGTGCGCCTTGCAATGTGTCCTTCACCACCACAGCTTGTAGCATTTGATTGTCTTAGCTTGACCTTGGTTACCATTTCTTCCTCGATTCGTTGCCCACATATCCTCTACCAAAGACCACCCCTTCCCCGATCATACTGCCTTTCCCGAACCGGTTGCACCACGATCCTTCCATCTTTAACAAAGGGCTTGATTATGTGGGTTAGATGCGCTCGAGGTTGTTGTTGGTTTGTGGGAGAGAATTCATGTTTTGACTAATGAGAAGAGCAAGTTGATTAATGATGTTACCCATGTGTGCATCAAAGACGCCTTGTTTGAACCGAGGATCGTGGATGAGTTTGTGATTACCATTACCCAAGGGTATGACTTGTGATGCTTTGGTTGTGATTCCAATGTTTGAGTAGAAAGTCGCTGAGTCATTAGACTTAACTTGTCTCACCCTCGTTGGTTTTGAACCGATTGAGAATCAACTTTTCAAACATAGCATGTCTCTCATTCTCAAGGAGGAAGGCATAGAGTTGCTCATAGTTTGTATGTTTCAACTTTTTAGTGAGTTTCACGATGTAACAAACTTGTGCCATTCGGGATTCATGTTGTTCACAAACTTTGAGTTCAACTCGAATGTTAGGCATAGTCATCTTGATGTTCCTCATGTCATTCACTAACTTATGAAATCTCACATAGTACCTATAGACACTCTCATCCGGTTTCATCTTGAAGTGCTCAAATTCATCATAGAGTTGATTCCCTGCCTTCCATAGTTAATTTCAACCGAGAGAAGCATCTTAACGTTATCCCAAACACCTTTGCATCGTTGTTGTGATTGATCGCCAGATGTCTTTAGGAAGACCTTGAAGAACAATGTTTGAAGCCCCGATATCTGCATCGAATCTCTTTTCTCCTCATTATCAAGCTCATTGTACATCTTAGGTCCGCCCATTCCGTAGACAGAGTACCATCTTCATTAGTATCAAGTATGTCTCTAGTCGCTTCAACCCGATATGGTCCTTCATCAATGGATTTGAGAATGTTTACACCATTTTCCTTTCCAAGGCAATACAATCTAATTCGTTGAGCCCAAGAATCGTAGTCGCCTTCACAAGCATCGGTGGATTTAGTATCTCGAGCCACCGGCTTGAACATCCTCGCACAAAGGGAGATGACAGATGGGAACGTTGGTAGACATGTTAACAGATTATACGGATTTTATAACTCTATGATTAAACCGGAAATAGATTCTTTCACGGGATTTTACTAAATCAAGAGAAAACCGTAAACAATCACTCAAGTTGCTAGATGATAAAGTGCTAACTCGCTACCAAATAATGCACTAAGTCGCTAGAAATTAGTGCACTAAGTCGCTAACCCTTAACTCGCTACACGCCTAAGTCGCTAGAGTCCCAAGTCGCCAATGTAAAAGCAAGTCGCTAAGTAGTAACTCGCTACGACTAAGTCGCTAGCCAAATTTGTGCAGAATTGCCACACAAGTCGCTAGATATGCAAGTCGCTAAAGAGCAACTCGCTGGCACTAAGTCGCTACCATAAGTCGCTAACCGTGAGTGGAGATTCCACTACTTGTACTTTAACTCGCTAGCTCTAACTCGCTAGCTTTTATAATCAGTAAGTCGCTACAAAACTATGAAGTAAGTCGCTACCAAGAAAACAAGTCCGAGAGCTAAGTCGCTAGCTTGAAAACCAAATAACCTTCACTTTTCAATCCAAAACAACCCAACCAAGATGATTCAAGCTTACCAAATGAAAACCTAAACACTTTTGATGATTCTAAACATAAAAGTACCAACAAAATTCAAACTTTAACACAAGAAATCAACCAAATGATGCAAAAACCACTAAACTTTTTCAAACTCAAAACCACCTAAAACCACTATAAATCCAAAGATGTGCAAGATATGATCTAACCATGGCTCTTGATACCAATTGTAAGATATAACTTTTCACATGCACATCAAACCATAACACAAGGTGGCGAATAAGATGGAATTCTAGAGAGAAAGTTAGAGGTTTAGGGAACTTAGTGAGAGAAAGTGAAAGATATTATTATGAGCTCCAACTCTACCTTGGAAGGTAGAGTATTTATAGTCTTACATAACTCGCCACACTATGGGTCATGGATCGCATACAATGGGTAAAGACCCGTCCGTCCTCCACGGTGTTACTTAACTAAAATACTACTTAACTTGAAAGAACTACGACTACGAGCTTAACGATTACATATACTGAGGTGACCGACTCTTTAATACCGGGAATTTCTAATTCCTAACATTCTTGAGGATAAACTTACTTACATAGGTTCGTAGGAGCATGACTTTGAGTCTAGCTACAAGACTCATAAATAAAGAAAAGCGCTTCGCGGGAGGCAACCCATGCTTAATTGTTTGCTTGTTTGTGTGTCATATATCTTTTCATTATTGTTTGTTCTCATGTTTAAATTTATGAGAATGCTTTAATTTATCTTTAACATCGTCTTAATTACATATAAAGGTATTTTACAAAAGGGATAAGTGTAGGGAGGATTACACACGTTTTTAAAAGAACGTGAACATGTGAAGTACGATTATTGAAAAGATATATATGTGTGTTTGTTAGAGTCAAATGCTTGTATCGAGTCATAATGGATGTTTTGTAGGAATTTTTCAAGGTTTTAAAGGTGTAATTTTTCCAGAACTTTTCCAGAAAAACGCAGCAGACCAATTTCTGTCAAGATAACCTGACGGCGTCAGGATTGCAACCTGACGACATCAGGAGGAGTAGAAACATCTTATTTAACTTTCTCTCGCTTTCGTGCTACTTATAAATTTTGAATTTCGTGTCTTAATTTTCCGTAAAGTCTCGCAAACATCCATTCCACAAGCATTATATCCTAGTTTAGTAGAGTCATATATAATTTTACCGATTTTACGCGAAGGTTTCGTCTATTTCTTAAAGTGTGCAAGTTTTATTTATCAAGAAGAAGAAACATAAGATTGGATGGAGCTTTTCACGCATACATTCTTCTTGGAAAGAATTTAACCACTACTTCACACGGATCCGACCGAGCTAATCATGAGAGTATTAGTTTCTTTCTCTTTTAATTACCTTCCGTTATCATAACTTTGATACTTTCGGGGAATATTGGGGACAATGTTTAGTTTAAGTGCAGGGAGGGAGAATAAAACGGGAACTTTGAAACTATGCTTATCCTTGATCATTTGTCTTGTCCTATTTCATTTGTGTAATAAACCATGAGAGATATTTGTTAGGGAAATTTTAGCGCCAAATTTAAAAATTTTCATGACTTGTACGGGTGGGTCTTTAGTCTTAATAAAGCGTCTCATGGATAGGAGTTATATGACTAGCACAAAAACCCTTTACCACTCAAATTCCAAACCAAAAATGTGAGGTTCGCCCCTAGATCTATAGGAATTAAAGCATTCACTTTTAAAGCTTCGAGATTGTACCGGTAGTATAATAGATTCTAGAACTTGTTTTGTGATGCATTCCGAGATCGCTAGTGAGACTACACTTGTGTAGTTAGGAATGACTAAATGATAAGAGGCATTAGGATAACCCTTGTTTGATACCCGTATTATAATTACTTCTTCCACATCGGTTGAGTAATTCCTTCACACCCTTGCTATGTACTCATCTTTAGTACACGATACCTCTAGTTAACCCCTCAGAGCCTATCCTTTTCGCGGTTCTCGTGATGTTTCGGTTTTCCGGAATATCAATGAAGAGCATTGTTTATAATCCACCCCCAAATGTACACCCAAATCGCCTTATCCTACCTTGTATGCACTCACTTTTAGTGCATTATTGTTATCATACTAAACCCTTAGTTCAATTACCTAGTTACTTGCATGGTTGCTAAGTCGAGTCATATCTTTTGTACACGCTTTGGGATGATTGGGACTCATGGGTAAAGTTAAATTTTATGGAGTGACGGAAAGAACGTTAAATTCAAATTCCCTTTATTTACGTAATAATGTACTCCAAGTGTTTTGATCTTTTCAATTCGGTCAAATTAGTGTTAGAGTAATAAAAACTCAAGTGTAGGGATGTGCCTATAAATCCCTTATATTTTGATGTTATCATAGAGGATGGTAGAGTAAAAGTGTATGCCAAAAAAAACAAAACAAAAAAGAAAAATAAAAACAACAACATACGGGCTACCATCCTACATCTATCTTTATATTTATTTTGTTTGTTTCAAAGTCATCTAGAGTTTAGAGAGTCGAGTCTTGGCTTAGCAACGCTATTCTTCTCATGCTTGTAACATAAAGATTTTTGACTTGCCACCACTAAATCGCCTATCCAACCAAACCCTTTATTTCCCTAACCGTAAGCCTAACGTTACAACCATTTAAAAGACCTCTTAGATAGTTGTTCCTAGGTTCTTACGCCAAAGCGGTGGAGGTTTGATATAGTCTCAAGCCTATGGTAATCTATATACTATGACCGGTTAATGAGTGTTTATCTTCCATTTCCATTTGATATATTTCATATACACCCGAGAGATGAGAGAATCCAAACACCCCTTGTGAGGTGCTAGTATATAATTTCCGTGCTTGTTATGACTATTGCTGTGCTTTTACTTGTTGTGAATTATGTTAAACAATTGCTTTATGCCCCTAACTTATAAATTGATTGTTAAAGCACATTTGCTTGAGGACAAGCAAATACCAAGTGTAGGATATTTGATAAGGATTTAAACGTACACTTTTAAGGGTCATTTAAGCCCTTAATCGCGCACTTTTATATCCGCTATCGCTAATTTCATTCCTTTTCACTTTTAGGTCTCTTGGAAGCAAAATGCTGGAATAATGCATTTTGGACGAAAAGGAGTGAATATATGAAGAAAATGGTAAGTCAAGATCAAGACACTCAAACTGCTTGAATAACACCCGACGGCATCCCAAACAGAGGGCAACGCCGTCCTTATTTTGTGACGACTCAGGAGCGAATTTCCTATTTTGCACCTGACGGTGTCAGGCTTTGAAGAGTAACGGCGTCACGAAGACTTTTCTTCTCAGACGGCATAGATCCAGATTCGACGACGTCACAGCTGAAGACTGACGGCGTCACAACCAAAACATGATGCCATCCCAATGATGACTTGGCCAAGATGAAACCCTAATGGCAGTGATCTGACGGCGTCCCAACTATAAGGTGACGACGTCGCATATGTAAAATTATATATAGAAATCGAATTTTCAGACTTTAAAGACGTAGACTTGTGGAGTAAAAACCTAAAACGATTTTGGTTCGGTTTGGAAAGTATTTTAGGGTTCTCATACCCTATTTTACATCAAGATAAGTTATTTACTTCATTGATTTCATTATGTCTTCAATTGTATGTGTGTATGCTTGCATGTTTAACATGTCCGGCTAAATTTCTTGTGTGTTTGCTTAGATCTATGAAACCTAGTTATTAATTATTAATTGGTTGTCTCTTATCTTAATTGTAGTTGGCTTAGGATTGCACTAGGCCATCGTTGTGTTTTTAATGCTTGAGTAATCTTTGTGATCCTTAGTTTATAACCACCTAGCGTAATTGTAGGCTAAATATCCAAAGATAACCTTAGTGTTAGTTTATGAATCCTAGAGATCTCGTAGGCAATAACCTTAAGGTATACTTAAAGAGTTAGGGATAAAAGCATACCCTACGACCTTAGAAGACACAACGAGTTAAGAATAAGGACATGACAATTCAACCACCAATAAAAGATAACTAGGGAGTAATAGTATCTAGGTAGACACATTTTTAATCATCATACGAACACACATCAATAGACATAGACTACCCCTTAGTTTAGATAATTAGATAAGTAGAGTAATCGGTAGAAGTACCAACCCCCAAATCCAAACCCCGACATTTGACCAATAGCTTTATAAATAATATAAAAAGATTAAAAATAATCTTCCTCAACCTCAAACCTTAGCGTAGTACATCTCTCACTAGCATTCCTATTCCCCTAGAGAACGATATCAATATCCGAGGCTTACCCAATACTACACTACAACAATTAGGTTCACTGCCTAGGGTGTTGAAAAACTTGCTCTACGAAAAGGAAGTTCTTTTGACCCCGAACGCGTTATACGCCGTATCAATACATAACATGTTAAATGTATAAGTCGAGATGATATCATTCGTTATTGTTACAACCGATTCCGTTAAGGTATTATTATATTATATAAGTAATAGTATTATATTGTTTCGTAACGCATTTTGTATGAAAATGGTTAAGTTGTAAGTTAAGAGTATATAAGTCTTAAGTTATAGAATGTTATGTGGTCAATATAAGAAGAATGAAACTTGGAGGACCAAAACTGAAAACAGTTCAAAGTTAATATGGATAATTATCCATATTAGTGGAAATTTACAGAGAATTAGAGAGAGTAGTGGTGAAATGGGTTTACAGGAGGAAAAAAGGAAGGAAAGGGGAGACTTCACAATTACTAACAATTTGATCGAGAAAGATTACTCTAATTAAGTTATTAAGAGTAGATAATCTCAAAACTAACAAAAGTAAGTAATTTTTCCAATTCGAATTTAGGGTATTAAAGTGGAAATTGGTAAAAGGATTAAAGGTTAGTAATTTATTATGTTATTATGGAATTGGATACTAATTAGAGTTAATACCCTCGTAGGAATCAAGAAAGGAGCAAGAAGAGAACTTGTACTAATTTTCAATTAAAACCTAAGTTGGTGAATTAAAGTAAGTACAGTAGTAATGAACTTGTTATACTTAAAACTATGATTTTATGATTGGTATTGTTATAGTGATTGGAGCATGTTATCAGTTAGCTTTGGATCCATTACTTGATTATATGTATTTTAGTATGATTATATGCTTATGATAAGGTATGTTGATGTGTTATAGTTTTGCTCCTAAATCATTGTTGAATTTATTGTTCTTATATATATTTATATTGTTATAGGTACCAGTGAGTCTAGCCGAGGTAAGGAGAAGGCGAGTTGGAGTACATAGAAGATAGTCTCGATTGGTAAGTAGAAGACCTCTCTAGACAAAGTATTGAAGTTGGAAGCCCCATAGAGTCGTCTTCGCTATGGTTGTGTGTCCTCAAATCCACGTAGTTTGTTTGTAATAGTAAAATGTGGGCATTTTCACAAAAAAAAAATTACATCGCTTTTGGGGCGTAACAACTTGGTATCAGAGCTTTGGTATAAGAGATTTAGGATTTTACTATAGGATTCCTAGACTTAGGCCTAGTTGAGATGCGTGATAATACTGCTTGTTGTAGTGCATTGTCTTCAGGACTTTGGAGATATATGTGTTGCATATTTTTATGACTATGCATGGCCACCGTAGAGATAAAAGTATGGTGTACATGTGGAATCAAAATCATTAAAACTATGCATATGTGACAAGTTTAGGATGGTTTAGTATGAGAATATAAGTATAAAATGTCATTCATGCATCGATTATATATTGAACCGTGTTAACAAGTGGAACGTGTTAAATTTTAGTAAGAAGAAAGGATGGATGATATCAACATGCGTAAGTCGAGAAAGCTACGACTTCTAAACATGCCGAATTTATGGCAAGTGATGATGATTCTTCTTCTAGATCTAGAGGTCCTAACCTTGAAGGATTTTTCGAAGAACATTCTAAGGCTTTGGATAGAATGTTAAGAAGTAGAGTATGAAAGGCAATAAAACAAAGCATGCCCTATTATGTTCAAGAAACAAGCCTTAATGTTAAAAAGTTGATGCGTGAAGGATTTGAGGAGATTAAGAGGGTTGGCGGGTTTGTGAAAGATACTAAAAGCGATAAATCTACTTATCGTGATTTCACGGCATGTGACGTGCCAAGGTTCACAGGAGACCTTGATCCAATCGCTTGTAAAAGATGGCTTACTGATGTTGAAGCCGCTTTTCATACCAGTGACTGTGAAGAGAAAAAGAAAGTCAATTATGCCACTAATTTTCTTTACGATAGTGCTAGGGCTTGGTGGGAATGAAAGATTTGTGATAAAGGTGAAGCATGGGCCGAGTCATGTTCATGGAAAGATTTTAATGAGTTGTTTAGTGCAGAATATGCTTCGGTAGAAGAAGTTGACATGATTCGAGAAAAGTTCTAATCTTTAATGCAAATGAATGAGACGGTGAATGAACTGTGGAAGAAACTCAATGATATGGTTCCATATTGTCCCTAGTACCATAGTAACGAGAAGCTCAAGGTAGAGATTCCAAAGAATGCTTAAAGATGATATTCCGGATGTGATTTCGCCTTTCAAGTGTACCACCCTAGATGATCTTTTAAGCAGGCTCGCTTGTGGAAGCGATCTTATGAGATAAAGAAGTTAAAGATGCCAAGAGAAAGCCGGAGTATGTGGACAAAATGTTAAAACAGACAAGTTTGATCAAGGTAAGAAGGGTGGGAGTAGTCACCTAAGACTTGTATAAGAAGTGGCAGAAACTACATTATGGAAAATGTAGACTTAATATGCCTGGGTGTTTTAAATGCGGATCCTTATATCACTTTAGTAAGAATTGCACGAAACCGATGATTGTGTGTTATGGGGGTAACGAGCAAGGGCACAAACTAGTTTATTGCCCGAAGACAAAGGCAAGTGGAGTTACAACATCAGAACCGTGAAGGAGGAAGAATTAGAGATTTTGAAACCAAAAGCTCGTGATTATCCTATGACAACTGAAGAAGCAAAGTCGATACCTGAGGTCATCATAGGTTTAATCCTTGTAAATTCACTTCCAGCTCGTGTTTTATATGATTCGAGTGCAAGTGTATTGTTCGTATCTTATGACTTTAGTAAGAGATTATCCATTCCATTAAGTAGACTCCCAAAACCTCTTGAATTCGAAATAGCTAATGATAAAGTAGTTACCATGTCTAGTGTGCATTGTGGGGTAGAGGTAGGAGTTGATGTTAATGTTTTCAAGATCTACTTAATTCCTATTATTCTTGGAGAGTTTGATGTCGTTATAGGTATGGAATTGCTTGGTAAACATAATGCCGCCATTCTGTGTAGACAAAACATTATCTAGCTCGAATATTCACATGGTCAGAAATTTACTATTTATGGTGAAAAAGAGAAGAGTGAATTAATGTTATGTTTCATAATGAAGGCTAGGAATTATCTATCGCATGGTTGCTATGCCTTTTTGGCACACGTGGTTGATATAAGTCTGAATAAGAAAAATATTGACGGTGTTCCAGTGGTAAATGAATTATGTGATGTCTTCCCAGAATATTTTCCGGGTGTACCACTCGAGAGGCAAGTCAAATTTCTTATCGATTTGGTTCCTGGTGCTACTCCTATGGCTAAAACTCCTTATCGTTTTGCCTTATCAGAATTGAAAGAGCTAATGAGCCAGCTCTAAGAACTGTTTGACAAGGTTTTTATTCGCCCTAATAGTTCGCCTTGGGGCACTCCTATTCTATTTGTAAAGAAGAAAGATGGAAGTATAAGAATGTGTATTGATTATAGGGAGCTAAATAAAGTTACTGTGAAAAATTTGTATCCTCTACTGAGAATTGATGACCTCTTTGATCAACTTTAAGGTACAAGATGGCTTTCAAAAATTGATCTTTGTTTAGGCTATCATCAGTTGAAGGTCCGAGATGAAGATATTCTGAAAACGACTTTTAGGACTCGATATGGGCATTACAAGTTCGTTGTTATGCCATTTGGTCTTATAAATGCACCGATGGTCTTCATGGATCTCATGAATCGTGTGTATGCGCCAATGTTGGACAAGTCCATTATAGTGTTCATTGATGATATTCTCGCCTACTCCAAGAGTAAGGAAGAACATGAAACGCACTTACGGAAGTCCTCAAACGTTGAGAAAAGAAAGATTGTATGCTAAATTATACAAATGTGAATTCCGTTACGGAAGTGCAATTTCTCGGTCACATCATAAATTCTAAAGGTCTCAAAGTTGATCCGTAAAAAATAGAATTTGTAATGAAGTGGCAAGCACCGAAGAGCGTTAGTGAAATCCGGAGTTTCCTTGGGCTCGTGGGATATTACCGCAGGTTTATTCAAGATTTTTCTAAGATCGTGTCTTCATTAACACAACTGACGAGGAAGAACACTCCTTTTGTCTGGAGCAGAGAGCAAGATGAAGCTTTTGATACCTTAAACAAGAAGTTGTGTGAGGCACCGATTCTTGTATTACTGGATGGGACGGAAGATGTGGTAGGCTATAGTGATGCGTCTTATTCTGGTCTCGGGTGTGTTCTTATGCAACGGGGAAGGGTAATAGCTTATGCTTCAAGGTAATTAAAGAAGCATGAAAAAAATTACCCGACGCATGACCTCGAATTCGTAACAGTGGTCTTTGCTTCGAAAATCTAGAGGCATTACCTATATGGTGTAAAGTTCATAATTTATACTAATCATAGAAGCCTTCAAAATTTCCTTGAAAAGAAAGATCCAAATATGAGACAATGAAGGTGGTTGGATTTTCTAAAGGACTATGATTGTGAAATTCGCTATCATCCTGGTAAGGCGAATGTTATAACAGATGCTTTGAGTCGCAAGGATAGGAATGATGTTACAAGAGTCCACTCTTTACGAATGATTATTACGTTTGACCTTTTTGATAGAATCAAGTTAGCCCAAGAAGAAGCTTTGAAAGAGGAGAACTGGAAGAACGAACATATTACATCTTATATTCCTTACCTTGTTGACAATAGTCGTGGGATAAAGACTCAGTATGGGAGGATCTATATTCCTTTTCGAAGTAACATTATGGAATTAATCTTGGAAGAGGCACACAAATCTAAATATTATATCCATCCAGGGGCTACAAAAATGTATCTTGACTTGAAAAGAGATTCTTGGTGGCGTGTATGTAGAGATTGTGTCATATGTGTAGAAAAGTACATGACCTATCTTAAGGTTAAAGCTGAGCACCAGAAGTTGGATAGTAAAGTTCAACCTTTAGATATTCCAGTATGGAAGTGGGAGAAGATCACTATGGATTTTTTTACTAAGCTGCCAAGAACGGCTAAGAAGCATGACGTAATTTGGGTTATAGTAGATTGCGTGACGAAGAGCGCACACTTCATTCCTATAAAAGGAAGCATGATCGTTCACAACTTAGCTAAGATTTATGTTAAGAGATAGTCGCGTGACATGGGATTCCTGTTTCTATAGTTTCGGATCGAGATAGATGTTTGCTTCTAGCTTCTGGAAAAGTTTTCAACAAGATCTTGGTACAAAATTACATATGAGCACGACATTCCATCCTCAAACTCATGGACAGAGTGAGAGAACAATTCAGACCATAGAAGATATGTTACGGGCCTGTGTGATTGACTTTAGAGGTAAATGGGACGACCATTTTCCTTTGGTAGAATTCGCATACAATGACAGCTACCATTCGAATATCAAGATGCCACCGTATGAAATGCTCTACGGTAGCAAGTGTAGAATGCTTGTATATTGGGATGAAGTTAGGAAGTGGGAATTGGCTAGTACGGATATAGTACTAGCAACTACCGAGAAGATTGAAACAATTCGCGAAAGACTTAAAGCAACATAGGATCGATGGAAAAGCTATGTGGATAATAGGATAAAACCGATCGAGTTTGAAGTTGGAGACTATGTAATGTTAAAAGTACATAGAAGGGCGTTTTAAGGTTTAAGAATAAAGGGAAGTTATGACCAAGATTCATAGGTCCTTTTAAGATTCGAAAATGTATAGGAAAAGTGGCTTACGTGTTGGAGTTACTCGAAGAGATGAGAGGCATTCATAATATCTTTCATGTATCGTACTTAAGAAAGTGCCTAGCAGACGAGACTAGTGTGATTACCTTAGATGATGTCGAGTTCGATCTAGAGCTAACCTTACAAGAGGAACCAGAGGCCATATTAGGAAGAAAGTCAAGACAACTACGAATCAAAGAAATACCACTAGTAAAATTCCAATGGAAGCACAAAAAGGGAACAAGTATAAGATGGGAACCCGGGGAGAAGATAAGAAATAAATATCCTCATATATACCAAGAATAGATTCCGAGGATGGAATCCCATTTAAGGGTGGGAGAATTGTTACACCCAATTCCCGTCAAGGTATCACTATATTATATAAGTAATTGTATTATATTGTTTTAGAACGTATTTTGTATGAAACTGGTTAATTTGCAAGTTACAAGTATATAAGTGTTAAGTTATAGAAAGTTATGTGGTCAACATAAGAAGAATGAAACTTGGAGGACCAAAACTACAAATAGGTCAAAGTTAATATGGATAATTATCCATATTAGTGGAAATTTCCAGAGAATTAGAGAGAGTAGTGGTGAAATTGGTTTACAGGAGAAAAAAAGGAAGGAAAGAGGAGACTTCTCAATTACTAACAATTTGATCAAGAAAGATTACTCTAATTAAGTTATAAAGAGTGGATAATCCCAAAACTAACACAAGTAAGTAATTTTCCTAATTCAAATTTAGGGTTCTTGAGGTGGAAATTGGTAAAAGGATTAAAGGTTAGTAATTTATTATGTTATTATGGAATTGGATACTAATTAGGGTTAATACCCTCATAGGAATCAAGAAAGGAGCAAGAGGAGAACTTGTACTAATTTTCAAGTAAAACCTAAGTTGGTGAATTAAGGTAAGTACAATAGTAATGAACTTGTTATAGTTAAAATTATGATTTTATGATGATTGGTATTGTTATAGTGATATGGAGCATGTTATAGTTAGCTTTGGATCCATTGCTTGATTATATGTATTTTAGCATGATTATATGCTTATGATAAGGTATGTTGGTGTGTTATAGTTTTGCTCCTAAATCGTTGTTGAATTTATTGTTCTTGCTATGTACTTACTAAGCATTTCTCTTACGGTTATAGTTATTTATATTGTTATAGGTACCGGTGAGTCTAGCCGAGGTAATGAGAAGGCTTAGCTGGAGAAGATAGTCTCGGATTGGTAAGTAGGAGACCTCTCTCTTGGACGTAGAGTCATCTTCGTTTTGGTATACAGTCGTTTTTAGAGCATAACAGTTATACATGAGATGTTAAACGAATGAGTCGAGATGATATCGTTATACGTAACTTGTTAAACGTATAAGTCAAGATGATATCCATCGATATACATGAGATGTTAGACAAAGGAGTTGAGATGATATCATTATACGTAACATGTTAAACGTATAAGTTGAGATGACATATATCTTTATACATGAGATGTTAAATGAATGAGTCGATATGATTTGGTTATATATGAGATGTTAAACATATAACTCGAGATGATATTGATCGTTATACATGAGATGTTAAACAAATGAGTCAAGATGATATCACACACATGAGATGTTTAACGAATGTGTCGAGATGATATCGTTATATATAACATGTTAAACGTATAAGTCGATATGATATCGATTGTTATACATGAGATGTTAAACGAATGAGTTGAGATAATATCGATCGTTATACAAGAGACGTTAAATGAATGAGTCAAGAGGAAATCGATCGTTATACATCAGATGTTAAACGAATGAGTCGAGATGATATCATTATACATAACATGTTAACTGTATAAGTCGAGATGATATCGATCGTTATACATGAGATGTTAAAAGAATGAGTCGAGATGATATCGATCGTTATACATGAGTTGTTAAACGAATGAGTTGAGATCATATGGTCATGCTTTTGATGAGGACATGTCCTCGCCAGAAGGTTAGCTGGAAAAAATGGTGGGGGTAATTAGCGAACGAGGCAAAACTATTAAAAATAGGTTAAACTTTTGAGAGGACATGTCCTAGCTAGAACCAGTTAACTCTTTTGAGTCGAGATGATATCTATTTCCGCCAAAATTTTGGCGCCAAAACTTTCCACCAAAAGCTATATTTTTTACCATATATATAACAACATATTAACAACAGATCCGCTTTATCCTCACAAACCACCAACACATTACTCACTCTTATTATCACAACCACCAACATACACATTTTATCATGTAGATGACGCGATTTGAAGCTTTTGCATGTCGTTGTGGACGATGAGGTGTAGTTCTGCTAGAATCGCATCAACCTAACACCTGTGGTAAACTATACTATGCATGTCCTTTATCAAAGGTAAACAATTAAATTTTCTTTGTATAATCTATAAATAATTTGGTTAGTGTTAAAAATAATTTTCTTAACTATTTAACAACCTCTGTCAAGGGATTTTGGATGTGATTTTTTTATGGAAGAAGGAACGACTCCGTTTAATGACCGGTTCTCCTAGGCTTCAACACCTCCAACTCATTCCGCAGGACCTTCAAGAACTCCAACTTACTCTGCAGGACCTTCAACATCGAGTCCTGGAAATGCAGAGTGTTCAAACTACTTCAAATTGAATGGAAAGATAAAGGTACTCGAGAAAATGCTAGAAATGTACATGCATCCTCAGAACCGCACAGTTGATTCAGCTGCCCTATTTCACGACCTTTATAATGACATGAAAAACTTGATATGGAGTAATTCGTATGCTTTAATGTTTAAATTTATCGATTTGTAATGTAATTCGTACGTTTTAATGTTTGAACTTTTATCGATCTGTTATGTAATCGTACACTTTAATGTTGGACATTTATCGATTTGTAATGTAATTATGTATGTTTTAATTAATGTCTAAACTTTTATTGATTAACTTGTAGCGACGTAATTCGTATACTTTAATGTTTGAACGTTTATTGATTTGTCTTCCATTTCGTCGTCTAATACAAAAAGTAATTTAAATTATTTATTTTTTACTTAAATCATTTAAAATCATTTATAATTAGTTTAAATTATTTTTATTAGATTTAAATGATTTTTAACTTATTTAAATCATATAAATAAAAATAATAAAATTTAAACATCCTACTTTCGGTGGGGATATGTTCCGCCAAAAGTTCAAAATCTAGCCATAAATTTTAGCGGGGATATGTTCCCGCCAAAAAAGCGTTGAATTTTTTTGGTTCGTGTGTGCCAAGAAAAAATTTTGTCGTTTAGTGACTTTTAGCGGGGACAAAGGTTTCCCCGCCAAAAGTTGTCGCGCATCATCAGTTTTGTTGTTGTGCGTATCCTGCACAGCAGCACAGGTCTTGTGTACATCTCTCTAATAAACATTAAGTGTTGCGTAACCGTGTAAGACGATATATGTAACTTTCGTATCAATTTCGAGCTCATTATTTTCCATAATAAGTTGAAGAGATGCTTTTCAATTTTGTTTAGTTGTGTTGAAATCTAGTAGTTTCTTTGTGATGTATGGTTGACAGAAATGTCAATTTCTTGCAATTCTATGTTCATAAAAGCAACTTTGGTTAAATGCATTGACATGACATGATTAGTATTTAATTAATATAGTGATCAATCAATCTCATGTAATTGCGTAAGTATCTTCGAGGAAACAGTTCTAATACCTTTGTGCATTCTTGCCGACTGGTTTTGGACCCGATGTGAATATTTGATTAATTTGCAAGAATCACCCGAAGGAAGTTCATATTGAACCCATGCTGGATTTTACAAAAATCCTTACTTTACCGATGTTGCATGCAGGCAGGGTGGAGCTAGATTTCAAGTTAAGGGGCCGAACATAATTGTAAAATGGTAACTATATAATTTGGAACATATACAAGAAAATAAACGCTTAACTAAACATCTAGAAAAATTTAGAATCTGAGTCATAAACTAACACACCAAAAAAATCATCTCATTAAGATAGTAAGAATCACTTGTTCCTTTTTGCTCTTGAGTCAATTTAAATCAAAAAAATTGTGTACCAAAGGTAAACAATAATATGATCTTGGAACTCTTAAAATGTAGTTTGATTGCTGAATTATATTTCTATCTACCACCAAAACATATATCATGATTCATGAAACACCATCATAAACAAGTTATCAATTGTGTAAATTCAATGACCGAAGTAAAAAATCTAAAAAGAATCACTAATGTAACAAACTAACAATTAATAAGTAGACAAGGAGTTAATACTTAATAGTGATCAAGTGACCATTAATATTCAAAAGCATCATACATTTAAGAATATAAAATATAAATAACTAATTGTTATCATTTGTTACTTAATGAGAGAGTTGCGGATCCAACACAAAACTACGGTGGTTACTTTGTTAAGAGTAAAACAAAGAGTGTAAAAATTGCGCATCAAAAATCAAAACGCTCACACTACAAATAAACTAATAATTTTATAGACACAAACTAGAACTAAATAGTTAAAGAAAACATCTTACGCCACATAAATACAACTAAACGACAAGTTCTTTTATTATAATTGAGTTTGCTTATGTTTATACTAAACGAAACAATTAAAAGACATAGAACTAGGTAATACATAGTAACACATTAATAAAAATTGTACCGCAATTAAAAATTCACAAAAGTTTATATCGTTAGATTGGGCTACGCTTCTTTGAGTAGTTATAATGAAAATGATAGATTTATCTTGTTATTGTTATGTATAAGAGTTGTGGAAACCAGTTTTTAAAGGAGCAATTACTCAAATAATAAAAGGGGTAAAAAGAAACAAAGTTATCAAGAGTTTACATAGGGAATAGAAAAGCATAGAAAATGTTTGTTTATCTTTCTTCTTTCTTTCTTTCTTCTCCTTTCTTCTCCGATCACTTTTCATTTTTCCGCAAGCAAATCATTTACTTTTTATATTAAAATTACAAACATGAATTGGTAGATTGAGAGGGCCGATCATTAACATTTCTCGAAAATGGGCTTTGGTATGTACTTTATTGTGTTTAGTGGCGAGTTGGGAGGGCCTAGCACCCGCTAGCCACCCTTATCCTCTCCGCCCCTGCATGCAGGGACGGAGCTTGAATCATTTTTTTGAAGGGGCCAAAGTATCACTAACTTATTTTAGAGGGGCCAAATGATTAGATAATTATTTTTTGCACTAGTTTTATAAACAAATTACACTAAATACAAAATATTTTAGAGGGGCCAAGGCCCACCCTTGCCCTGTACATCCTCCGTCCATGGTTGCATGGATTGTCAATCTCTTTTGTTTTTCATTTGAAGATGCAAACTTACAAACTCGCTACATATATACAAACTAGACATTTGTTCCACTTGAGATTTGAGCTCACGGTCATTTTTTGTTAGAAAAGACTTACATTTACATAGACACTACTGAGCCAGATTGCATTAGACATATCTATATTTCCAAATTGTGTGATGTGTTTTGGGAGATCTTCTTAAAAATTGCTGACTTCGAATACCTTGTCCGGCCAAAAAATTTCAGAATGAGTATAAGAGCATTTGTTATCGTAACGTGTATATGCATGTTAAGGTTTAACATTTGGATGTTAAACCAAGTTATCCATACCGTCGTCCATGTTAACTTGGTGTTAAAGTTTAGGTGTTAACCAAACAACGCACGTTATTTATTATTTATTTATTATTATTTTTTTTTTAATTTTTATTTTTTTCATTTCTACTCCTAAATGAGGGTTGTTTTTGTAAATTGTTGGTGAGTTAAGGTTTAACCTTGAGAATGTTATGATTGTGGGTGTTTTTTTGGTGAGTTAAAGTGAAATGTTAAAACTGATGTGACGCAGACGTGACGCTGAGTTATGGCATAACCTAATTTATAATTGCAAGTGCTCTAAATAATGCCGTTATAGGTCTTATTCACGTGTGTTTGAGGGTCCAAATATTCTAATCTTACGTATGAAAATGGTTCGTGTGTTACATGTATCTACTATCGAAATTATTCATAATTTGAATTTGTTATCCACTTGTCATAGCATAACATAAGAACATCTGCAATGCTTCAACCCATAATGACTTTTTCTTTTAATCACAATTAATTTCTTTATAAATTTTATCTTTTAAAAAGTCTTTTTTACAAACACTCTCCAAAGCAAAAAAGCTTTTTAAAAGCTTTTCTATCAACTCAATGGCTTTTCATTAAATGAAAATCACTTGTTACATTTTGTGTCAAACGCTTGGTGTTTACCAAGTTATCTTTTTCAAAGTCATTGGCAAAGCTTTTGTCTCAATAAAAAAAGTCATTCAAATAACTTGATTAAATAGTAAAAAGTCTTTTGTCAAGTTAGCATTGCAGTTGCTCTAAGTTCAGAAAATCGCAGGCATACATTAATCAAATAGTAACTGATAAAGATAGCCTACTTTTTGGTCAAAGATTAGCACCGACAACAATTTTATTCCCATTCCCATTGTATTATATACACACAAAGATCTTATTTGAAGATATGAAAGTTACATATTAACGAAATTACACACGCGACCTTGTCCAAAAGCCCAAAACCATAAACATAATAAGAAGAAACTTTTAAAGAACTAATCTCAGTTATTTTTTTTTTAGTTAAGGAATCAATACAATTGTATGTCATATTCCCATTAAATACGGATTAAACGAATTTACAGGAACAACCCTCCTAAATCAAAAGGTATCTAAAAACAACTTTTTAAAACAACATCCTCACATTTTGCATCCTTCATCGCGAAAACGATGTCCGTGACTGAGACAACGACGATGAAACAGACGTAGACGCACTACCATGATCCGACCCAAAAAACAAATCCGAGAACACGTTGCCCATATCTTCTGGGGCGTACTTTACAGCTCCAGTTGACTTTTTATCATTTCGTAACTCACCACTCTTCTCATTATAAAACTCGCGATATGGACGTAACAATTTTCTAGCGACTGAAACTTTAATCTCGTCTCTTAGCTTCCTATCAGGTATAACCACCGCCAGTTGTTTCTTATGACACTCCTCAAAAGCTAGAGTTATTCTTTTGAATCTATCTTTAGCTTGTTGTGTCGACATAACTGTATTGGCTTTTGGAATCGCGTCTATGACGTGGCTCCAGGCTAACTTTTCATAGCTAGCGGAAAATTTCTTGACTTCAGATTCGCGTTTCGCAATCCAGTCCTCGCCTAGAAGGTACCTAAGGTCTGAGGAGCGGACTTTTGAAACAATATGTTGGAGGTTGTTAGCTAAGAATATATATGAATGAGATACGTCTTTGTAATGCTTTGATTTTCCGTCTAGCTTACATACGAGTATGAATATAAGCCTTGCTAACCATAAGGAAACCGAGGGTGTGGATGAATTTTCGGCATCTGATTTATCGAAGAATGTTTCGGGCATTAGTGACTTTTCAGGAGGTGGTGAGTCGAACAAGATATCGGATAAAACACCATAATCGCTTAGGAGAGTTAAGTCATTCATTGTTTCGATGGTGAATTTGTGGACACTAGCATTTGCTACTGTTGTTTTAGGGATTCTTTGTTTAGTGAAGTCTCGAATTCGGTTAGATCTAATCTAACCGATTCGCTAGCTTGATCAACGAACTAAGCGCTTGGTCCACGATTGGTGATGTTGATGGAAAGGAGAAACTGATGTGATCTCTGGCCATCGGGTGGCAATAGCCGTATACATATCAAGTGACCGAAAGATACGTTGAGGTGATTTCTTGCTATTTTTTGCTACATTTTCTGGAAATGAAAATAAAATGGAAGCTCCTTCTTTTGTGATTTCGGAGTAGCAAGATTCACGGATGGAATCAGACGATGCGAAAACTTGATCACATAAAATCCTCTCTCCGTGAAACAATGTTTTAACCGCAATCTTCACAGCATTTACCCAGTCCTTAATTTTCAAATCTAGAACCTCAAAGTCCATTTTATGAACACGAGTAGGTTTTATCTTCTCGACTCCTAGCTTGTATATACCTTCATCAACTATTGATTTACGTATAGTTATATAAATTTTCACACATTCTAGACCATAGCCAGACGAAATCATACACTCAGATATAAGTTTCAAATCGGTCATGACTCCTTCAGCAGCATCTTCAACTCCACTAATCAGCTCTTCAGCGACACGTATTTCATCATCAGATTCGTCAATAAAATCTGATAAACTAGATCTAGGAGAAGTTCGAGAAGATCTAGTAGAGATTGACTCTGGATCGAGCTGAGCTCGATTCAGAGACAGTATCTGATAAAACTCCTTCTCCAACCTCTTCATCGCGATTTGCATGAGATGCTGAGCTCTAATTAGTAACTCCGAGTTTGAATCTTCAGCTACTAAGGCGTGCATGGCTTTGTGCAACTTATTAACTAGCTTAATAAACTCTATAGCCTCTCTACGATTCTCATAAAATAGAGAAGTGACCTTGGCATAAGTCGAGGCTTCGGGGTCCCATTTAACGATGACAGGCTCTGCTACTCCGAGCGTTTGGGCCATCACCGAGTCGGCTAAGCTTCGACTTGGTGCTGGTAAGGCGAAACGTGATGGAGAAGGGTAGTGAGCAATGAATGAAGATGAGGATCGTTTGGGTGACAATAAGCTAAATTTCTTCATATGTTTTGTTGGTGAATTGTGAGATATGAATATATTGAAAATGATATTGAAAGTGAAAAATGTGTTTGTGTGTTAATCGTGTGATCTTTAAAAGTACTGCGTGTGATGTGAGAAATGTGATAGGTTATATATAGAGAACAAAAGTGATGTGAGAAGAAGTTGTTGACAGCTTTTGACTTTTCATTGTTATGTGGGAAACTCGAATGTTCCTCATATTTAAACTTACTACCATATAACAAAATATTTTACTTTTCCAACAAAATAATTTACCTACCGATCTTAGCATATAACAAAATATTTTACTTTTCCAAAGAAAAGTCTTACCATTAATTCATTAGTTGAGATTGTTTATATAAACTTGTGTGCTAGCTAGAAGTATTATTTAAGAACACCCAATATATGCTGATACTGTTCTTTAAAATAAATTGTTTGCATGCGAAACAAGTAAACTTTGCATTATGGTAACTTTTGTCATTTGCTTACTAAAAACTTTAAACTTAGTTAAAAGAACAGTTAGATAAACCAAAAATTGCAAGGACAGATAACAGAAAACTAGAACTAATATATAAAATATTTTATTACTCGAAAATTTTATTGATAATCATATTTTAATTTGTTTGTAAGCGTGTTAAGACTAGTAAATTATAATATCCGGTTCTAATGCGTCAGAGATGAGGTGTCGTATTAGTTGCTGACGCGTTTTCAATGTGGCAAAGGTAAATAAATTGCTTACGTGGATAAAACTTACAAACAAGCAACAACTAGTTCTTTTGATATCCTACTTTCCTTGAATATGAGATTACGAGCAACGACTTTTTAAGCATTTACTATAATCTTACTATTTATTTGTTTATAATCAGTCATTATAATTGATGGTTTAGATTCAATTGGTATAGCATTTCTTTGTGTTATTTTCAATGTTTAATATTTGGTCTTTATGGCGGATCGTTACAAGTCATCATATGTCAACTTAGCATTATATTGACCTAGACTTGTGTTACCTCATTTCTCGGTTAAAGTCTTTCGATCATATGTGTGTGTGAGTTCGAACACGTAGACACATATGTGTGAAACTATTATGATCAAAGTTAGGTCGAAGGTTTTAAAGCTTTTGACCCCTACCGAATTGCGAATGCTTCTTGTTTAGACGCATGTAATATAACTGATCAGGCGTAAATGTTTTTATGAGTGTCTTAATATTAGTGTTTTAGTTGGTAATAGGCTTCAATGCGTTTTGAGACTATAAAAGCCAAAAAGTTTATGAGTGTGGACTCTTGTTTATTAGAAAAATGATCCATGTGTTAAAAGTGTCTATAAATCTTTTAGACTGAATGTGGCGAGCTGATTAGGGAGTTCCCGTTGCGCTATCCTTCCTGGTACGAAATCGAAGAGACAAAGAAGGCGCACGTCCTCGGAAGACTGGGGGTCAGTTATTTGATTTTCCTTTTATACTATTTTGTTATTGTGTTCATTTCTTTAAATGTGTATACTTATTTAAATTTATTTATTTATGTACATCTCTTTATTTATTTTAGTTATATTTGATAGCAGCAATTTTTTAACTTGGAGCGCCACAGGCGTGGATTACGATGGGAAACCATCAAGACTGGCATTGACGCATATCTAGCTAATCGATACAGTGATAACAAGTTTAACCTCAAGCGAGATTACCAGATAGCCAAAGGTGGAGCTCTTGCTGTTGATGAGATAAGAGGCCACCCTCCCCCGAACATGTAGCCGTCTATCTGGGAGGAGCATATTAAGTTTTCCTCGACGAGATGAACGTAAAAAGAGCCACTGTCAATGCTCAGAACACGACTTGGAACACGGTCTTCAACCGCCACGGAACTCGCTCATTGGCGGTCACTCGACATCAATACGTAAGACACATTATAATAATTTCACATATTGCTCATTATATATATGGTGTTTAATTTTTAGTTTTTAATTTGTTTCATTTTATATACATGTATATATACAGTTTAAGAGCAACGAGACCCATAAGTAACCATCCCTCATAAGTTGCAGGAAGCGGCCCGACTTCAATACGTAAGTATTGTTTTTTTTGAAACCTGCATTTTAATGATTAATTGAAACATAATGTAGTAACCTTGTAAGACCTCCAAAATATCGCAGCGGAAGATTGTGCCACTAGGGTATTACTTGTTAGCACACAATGCAAGTTATAGAAAACGACCTTTAAATGATACATTTTGAAAAGTTACCATTCGAATAATAAAATCCGAGTTACAAACAAGAGATTCCATAGTACAATACATAAATATTTTTATAACATATCGAATGGTAAATAATAAAATCATAAGCCTTCAAAACATGACGTGCGACTCTATGCTCCATGCACCAGCTATCGTCTTATTGACCTGAGATAAACATACTAAAAGGTGTCAACACAAAGGTTGGTGAGTTCATAGGTTTTTATTAATAAATGTAAGTACAAAAGTCAAGTACGTTAAAGCATGTAGGACAATAGTGAATAAGATATACATATAAGAGTACTTAAATAAAATCAAAGTGTATGCGACAACTAAATCTACCAATAGGCACAATACACCACAAGGGTCTTCCGGCATACAGTCAAGATGCGCACAAACTACACATACTTGGAGTCTCTTCCCAAAGATTACTGCTAGCCACTAAAGTGCACATACTGGGAGCCTCTTCCAAAAGATTACTAGCAACTAAATTGCACATACTTGGAGTCTCTTCCCAAGGACTACTAGCCACTAAATCGCACATAATAATTACATAGTAATAGTCACACATTAGAGCATATATTGGTACGCACATGCTGGCCAAATATGATAACAATGAAACTACACATACTGAGAAACCACTTCCCGCATATATTGGGAACCACTTCCCCATAGTGTCCAATATCAATAACAATTGATATAGCACATAAATCCTAGTATCAATAACTATTGATATAGCACATAATTCTAAGTTCGTAATTCCAAGTATAAATAAAGATTTACATAGCACTTAGTATAGTTTTCAAGTAACTGTGATCGTTATAAAAATTGTAGCATGCAACTCCCCCAAATAGTATAAAACAATTAAAAATATGGCTACAAAACTCACGGTAATCCTTAAAATTTAGAATATTTATGAAAGTAAATGAAAATATTTAAGCATGTATCTTTCCCCAAGTGTTTACGAAATAGTTAAATGATAGAAAATGGGGCCATGAAACTCACCATAGTGATCAACAAAAGGATATGATGATATATAGTGTATCGGGAAGTCGAGAGATCTAACGATAACCTAAATATATAATACGCATCTTAGGTTTTGGAATAATGATGTGAAAATATAATAAGTTATTATATTGATCATGATGTTGTACATGGTAGTTTATAATGTTCGTGTATGTCGTTTATAGAAACGATTTAGTTTATGAAACGTGTTTAGTTAAATATCGTACCACTGTTTGAACTATCATAATTTAGAGGTCTTGTAGTAAATGTATGAGGAGCTAGGAAACCTTAAATCATAAACCCAACAACTAGTCAACACGTTCACCCTGAAGAGGCCCCTCACATGAAGCTCTCTAGTAACGTAGTACTTAATATGTAAAACCTATATTTTGCTTGTGATGAGTATGCAAATACTCATCATTTTTATACCTTTTAGAATGCAAAAACATCTGAAAACACTCAGAAATGCATTAAAATGATAAAAATATCACAAATAAGTGTTTTATGTGTTTCAAATGCAAAAATTCCAAAATCAGATGAAAAACGTATCAAGTTTGCATAATTGGCAGTTTTAGTCCCCAAGTTTCAAAAGTTGTCAAATATAGTCCCTGGTAAATCAAAATTAAGAAAAATGTTATTTAAAGTCCCTAGGGGATTCATGAGTTTTCAAAATTGGTCCTTGAAATTTAAAATTGCAAAAATGGCAACTTAGGTCCCTGAAGTTTCAAAAATAACATAAAAGGTCCTTGGAAATTTAAAATGGAAAATAATTACATTCATGGTCCTTGGTTTATCATATTTGGCAGGATAGGTCCTTGTGTTAACTTTGGGAAAGTTACAATTTCAGCCCCTCAACTTTTCAGAAATTGCAAAAGTAGTCCTTGTGATAATCCAAAACCAAATGGACCCTTTTGTATTTTTAACCCAGCCAAACCCAAAAGAACCCCCTGTCAATATCCTGTGACCCCCCATTTTGAACCCTCACCCTATTATTAAAAACCAGGGTCAACAAAAGTCAAACCCACGCTCACTGTTCCTCTCCCTCACATAATCCCGCCAAACCAGACACCTCCTCAAAACCAAAACCAGGGTGGTTTCCACCTTTCCACCTCATCTTTCCAGCTGTTTACCCACTCCCTAACACCTCCACATCCAACAAAATTCTTTAATTGCTTCCAAACCACTACTCCTGCTCAAAGAAATTTGGCGCCAAAATGCCAAATGGACGATTATGATGATTTTGAAGAATCCAATGGTTGGAAAGAAGTGGGAAAGTCTCAGAGATGTCGACAGAGTCTAAAAAGATCATTATAAAGAAGAGATGAAGCAATGTGAAGAGTATCTAGTGTAATCTTTAATTTTCTTAGTCGTTTTAATCAATTTAAGCTTTCCAGTGTAATTTCAACCTTTCAAGTACTTTATTTATCAAGTTCAGTGTATTTCAAACCTTGTTCAATAAGCAATTTCAGTTTATGTTCACAATTTCAGTTTGTGCAATTTTCAAGTTCAAAAATCCCATGTTACTTAAAGTTGTTAGTAGTTAATGTTATGGACTCATAAGCTCATATAAGCTCCTCAGAAAGCTTTCTAAAGCTTTTAGTAACCATAAAATTCAGTTTAGAAGTAAAACTCAAAAATACAAAAAATACTAGAAAATAGTGAGAAAATCAAAAATCAGTGTAGAAGATGAAAGAGACACTGGAGCAGGGTTGATTTTGGATTGCCCTTGGTTTAGTGCTTCTTGGGAAGCTATAGGTTGTGTTTTCAGTTCTTGGTTCTCAGTTTTAAGCTTGGAATCAAATTGTAAGCTTATTTCTTGATTTTGGTCATTTACTGTAGAACTGCTTATCACTGCTTATCTATGTGTTTTGTATGCTTATTTGGTGTTATTAAGTTAAGATATTGCTTAAAATAGACTGCTTGTTCTTCAGCTTTCTTAGTTTCTTAGTTTTCACTTTTTCAACATTAATATTGCATAATAGTAATCTATAGGTTTTTGTTGTTACTGTTGATGTTTATGTGTTTAAATCAGTTCTTATATCATTCAATGTTCTTATGAATGAGTTTCATGGCCTAAATCAGTGTTAAGCTTTGAAAAAACTCAAAACAGTTTGTTAAAGGGTTGTTTGTCTTTGCTTTGTTATCTGTGTTAAAAGTTGTTCAAGCCTTTGTTCTTGTTTGTTTCATGTCACATTAGTGCCTTATAACTCAGTGCAACATTAAAAACCAGTCCTTGTTCAAGTAAAAGTCAAAATAGCTTTTAATCTCATATTACTTGTTAACTGTTAGGATTTAGGAAACAAAATTCATCATAGTAGCTTATAACTTGGTCATTTAGCTTAATTTCATCTTAACTCAGCTTAAAACAACATAATCAGTTAGTAGAATCAATCCAAAGTTCATCAAAGTCAACTTGATAGTGTAATTTAAAAAGTCAAAATTTTCAGTTTAGCAGTTTTTGAATAAAATAGATCATTTTTTATAGGACTTAATTTTAGCTTTCAAAATCTGAGCTTTTAGGATTATAAACTTTAGTTGCTCATCTTAATCACAGTATTTTTTATAATTTCCAGTTAGCTAGTTAAACAGCTTATTTCTTAGCTTATTTTGACCACTTGTTTGAAAAAGTGCCCTGTGCACAGTTGAGCTAGCCTTTTTCACAAGCTCATAAAGAGCTCATTAGTTAGCCTTAGCTTGTGAATCTTGGTTCTTTGGAAAGCTAACCTAGCTGTCTTAAAGTTCCAGTGCTTATTTTCAACTTCTTAGCTTATTCAGTAGGGCTGCAAGTAGCTTTTACTTTGTCCCATTCCACTCAGTGTATACTGAGTGTATTAGCATACACTGAGTAATCAGTGATTTACAAGCTTTTTCACAAGCTTGTCATAAGGTCATTAGTCAACCCCAGTGTGTGAGCTTGGACTTTTTAGAAAGCTCACCAACCATTCTCAATACCTCAGTCCTTATTTTGAGCTTTTCAGCTTATTTCATGAGCTTAATTTGCTTCTAGATATGACTGCAGGCCTGTTTGGTTGATAGGTTTAGGATAAGTGCTTATTTGCTTATCCTCAGCTTATCAGTGTGTTTCTGTGTGCCTTTTAGCTTAATATAAGTAGCTTTAGCTTATTTGTATCTTATTTTATCTTTGGTTCCAGTTTGTAAGTTTATTTGAGCTTAAAAAAATCAAAATAAGCCATAAGCTCAACTGTTAAGCTCTTTAGCTTTCAAAACTGCTTATTTTCAAGTTTTAAATTTTTTGTCTTTATTAAAGTTACTTATAATCAGTAGTTAAATAGTTTTGAAAAAGGAAAATCACAAAAACATCATTTTAAAAATAGTGATAGCGTTTATTTAATATAAATTAGTTTTTAATTTTCTTTTTCAACTTATTATTAAGCACTTCTTGTTTTATAATTTTCTTAGCTTTTACATTACCATAGAATATTTATAGAAAAATTTCATAATTTTCTTAGCTTGTTTAGTATTTATTAGAATTTAAAATAGTTAAAAGTATTAAATAATTAATAATAAATAAATAAAAACATAAAAATATCTTTTCGGTTTTAAAATTAGTTTTATAATATTTTAGATTTTTCTGAGTTAAAATTTTATTTTTCTAGGTTAATTTTGTATTTTCTTGTATTTAAGTGTATTTTAAATAGTAATTAATTAATAATAAATAGATAAAAAGTGTAAAAAATATATTTTCAGTTTTAAAATTAGTTTTATAATATTTTAGATTTTTCTAAATCATAATTTCACTTTTCTAGCTTTATTTCATATTTTCTTATATTTTAGAGTATTATTAAATAGTTTAAAATAGTTTTTAATTAATAATAATTAGATAAATAGTTATAAAAATAATTTTAAATTTTCAATAATTTTATTTTATTATTAGGACTGTAAAAATATCATTTTCATATCCGTAGGTGTTTTACTCTTTTAAATTTACGTTTTATTTTGTACGCTTACGTAAAATTTAGTAAACGTCACGCGCTTAAGTTTGTTTAATCGATTGTTGTGCTTTATAATTCGTATCCAAATACCATTCCAATCAATCAAGAGTGTAATTACCAATCAAAATCCTTCCGATCATTATCCTTAGTGATCATTCGACATCTGAACGCTTTTACGCATCATTAATCCTCCGGGGACTTAACGACGGGAATCCACTATATTCCAAGGAAATTGCATTGGTTTTAGACTGTGTGAGTTTTATTACGGTTGACCATTCACAAGTGGTTGACTTGTGTAATAAACTTGACAGTTTAGTTTAATCCAAATTTTACCGCCGGGGAGGTCGTAAGCGTGTTTTAAACATTTTCGACCCATACTTGCACATATACCACCTTTGTAAACATTTTTTAAAAAGTTATCAAAAGTTCATTAACACTTTTCCTAAAGTGTTAACAACACCAAAAAATATAAAACAACAAAACAATCGTAACGTTTTCTATCTTGTATTTTCTTTAAGGTGATTCTTAAAGAGGTACGATTTGGTTAAACGAGACGATACCAAAAATATTGTCCAAAATATTTAAACCCTTAGCACAAATCCATACCCACGTCTTTTCGGTGGTACTTAATAAATACATAAAATCAACCACCGCAAATCAAGGCAGACACCTACCAACTGGGGTGTGAACATTAATAAGTTCTCAATCTTAAAGATCAAAACTTACCTTTGTGTCCTTGTGATTTGGTGTACCTTTTAAAAAGCCATTTCATTTGAATTTATTGGTTTAAGTTCACTTGTCGCTTTGCCTCGCATTTGTTTTTGAAAACCGATTTTTATACTTAGTGCATGCGACTGCTTTTCCACTCTACAAGTCCACTTTCGTAGCTTGCAAGTATTCCACGTAAACGTAGAGGGCGTTCGCCCTCCTTCACCGTGATCGAGGAACGCCTAGCACCACCACCTCCGTCAGAATGGCGTAAGATAAACCGATGAATGAGCTTCTCCAAGCACCCATCGAGGGTTACGGAGATGCCATTATTGTCCCATCCATCGTGGTCGATACCTTCGAGCTCAAAACCGGTTGCTTAATCTTGTAACCCAAAGCCAATTTTATGGTTTTGAGGGATGATCCTCATGCTCATATTCAATGGTTTAACAAGATTTCATCTACCATCAAATACAAGAATTTCCCACATGAAGCAATTGCTTCTTCGCTCCCATTCTTCTCTAGGACAAGCCCGAATTGGCTTGAGAAACAACCCCTCGCTCCATCGAGACATGGGAGGATCTAGTCACTAAGTTTGTTAACGATTCTATCCTCCATCTTGAACTACAAGTCTTAAGAATGAGATAATGAAATTCGCTCAAAGATTTGATGAATCATTCGGTGAGGCATGGGATCGTTACAAAGAGTTGCTCAAAGTGTCCACATCATGGTTTTACCGAGTTAATGCAAATGGATACTTTCTACAATGGTCCGAACCAAACTAACCAAGACTCTTTAAATGCCTCCATGGAGGTAATTTCTGAGCAAGACCACAAAAGAAGCCTTGCAAATCATAGAAAACAAGTCCCGTGTCCGTCCTTTCTCGAACAAAGACATATCGGTCTCGATTAATCTTGGACCTTCTACTTCATCTCACGCGAGTACATCTAGCACCGATGCTAAGATTGACAAACTCACGGATATTGTTCAGCTTTAGTTCTTGCTAACCAAAGAAAGTCACTTTCACACGCACACCATCACATGGTGAAGTGAAGAAAGTCGAGGTCTCATGTTACTTGTGGTGGCCCTCATGCATACTACAATCAGTCTCGCCACGGATGGTAGTCCGTTTGAAGCTAATGCTATAGCCGGTACTTCACATCGTGGAGGTAATCAATACCATTCTCAAATGAACCAAATTACCATGCTAATACTTATCGGGGACCACCCGGTTTAACCGTAATCCTAACATACAAAACCGAATCGAACCAACCTAGAATGAACCAAGGTTATCAAAACCAAGGTAATTTCTATCCCGGACCAAATCAAGGTTTCCAACATCAAGGAAACCTTAATCAAAACAATTTCAATCGAGGGAATCGGTTTGGAAATGAATCCTAACCAAGGAATTTTCAACAACAAGGTCATAATCAAAACATACGACCTCAAAATTTCCCTCTACATCCTCCAAAGACCATCATCCGATGAGTTATTGAAGCAATTCTTGAAATCCCAAGATGAAATGAACAGTTGTTGGTCACCGATCACGATCTAAAGAAGTCTTTAAATGATCAACCCTCGGCTCAGGAAAACTTCCGAGCAACACGATCGCTAACCCGAGGGGCGATGCAAAGGCGATCACAACCGTAAGTGGTGTTTCATACAATGGACCCGCTATTCCTACTACCTCTTCTTCTTCTCTCCCAAGGTAGTGGAAAGTGAACCCGAGGCAACAAAGGACAAGGAACTTCCTACTAATAACGGAGGTATCAACGATGTCCAACCTCAAGTTGTCCCAAACCCAAATCCAATCCAAGAGTTGTTTTTGAACCTCCAAGAGCTCTGCTGAAAACCCCAAATCCAAAACTTCTATTCCTTACCTATCACGCTTGAATGAGCAAAGCTCTGCTAAAAGCCGGCATCAAATGGACAAATTTTTTCAAAATTTCCAAGAACTACATTTTGACATAAGCTTTATGGATGCTATCATGTCGATGCCCATGTTTGCATCAACTCTCAAACACATGTTAAGCAACAAGGAAAACTGCTTGAGATGGCAAAACTCCTTCGAACGAGAACCGCTAGCGTTATCTTGAAGAAGCTTCCCGAGAAGCTTGGAGATCCCGGAAAATTCTCTTACCTTGTGTATTTCCGTGAATGGTTGAATGCTTTGCCTTAGCCGATCTTGGTGCAAGCATCAACTGATGCCTTATTCAAGATGGAAGAAACTTTCTCTCCGGACCTTACTCCTACCGCATGACTCGAGCTTGCGATCGCATAATATCCCGTGCTCTTGGCATCGCCGAGGACGATTCGTGAAAGTAGGAAAGTTCCATTTTCCGGTGACTTTGTGGTTGTTGACTTCGATGCCGATCATCGGGTTCCCTCATTGTTGGACGAGGATTCCGAGAACGGGCGTGCTCTCATTGATGTATTTGAGCAAGAAATCACATTACGTGTGGGTAACGGTCGTCACCTTTAACCTTGATCAAACTTCGAGGTACTCCGCAAACTATGATTCCGAGCCTGTTAACCGAATAGATATCATTGATGTTGCTTCAAGAGTACTCTCAAGAAGTTCTTGGTTATGATCATAATTCTTGAGTGATAATCTCACTCATTCATCTCAACCCATCATTGCCAATTCTACTCCTTCTCTCACTCCATTTGAGGAAAGTGACTTCATCTTGGAAGAGATTGAAGCATACTTGTCTAGTGATTCTGTTCCATGGGAAATTGATCACGCTCCCATCGACATCGAGGGGAACATACTTCTCATTGAGAAGTTGCTTAATGATGATCCATCATGTTGGAATCACTCCTAAACAGTATTTCAAGTATTTATATTTCATATGTAATAGGTAGCTTTGTTATGGCCTTTATGTTTGTTTAAGGTCAAGCTTATGTAGAAGGCCCATAAGCTTGATCCAAGCTAATAAGGAATAGGGAAGGAGAGGAGTGTTGCCTCAGCTCCTTGCCTATAAATACATTGTAATAACCTTCATTTGAAGGTTGGTTGTTCAAGTTATTCTCTTCACTCACCTTTGCATAACCGGTCATACTATTACGCGTGTGTGTGTGTGTTTAGCTTGTTCATCCGCCTTCATCTCTTTCTCTATAAGCTTGTGTTGTAAAACTAGTGACCTAACAAAGGGTATCAATCGCCAAATAGTTGGGTGTACTCGCTTGTTTTTGAAGTTTTGGTTTTGGGTCTTACGCGTAAAGATAACACAATCTTTGATACGCTTAAAACTAATTTTTACACTTTTGAATCCAAGATTCTTGTACTTTCAACGTTATTAGGTGTTAAACTATTGGTTTTGGCAAAAGGTTGGAACTTTACGTGTTATTCCTTGTTTTAAGCTTGTTTTTGCACGCAAGTGTTATCTTACACGCGAATCGCTTTTAAGTGCTTTGGATCATCAAGTTTCACACTTTGTGTTATTTTGGTGTTATTGAAGCTATTTCAACACACAAAACCGGTTTAGAAACACATTTGGATAGAATCAAAGTTACGAGTAATCTTCGCAGTAACAAAACCCTAAAATTACGCGTAAGACTTTACTTGGTTTGATCTTCAATTTTCGGTTTATTCCGTGTTTTCTTACTTGGATAAGTCCGAAAATACGTCGACTTTGGATATCTTTTGCACCGTGAAGTGTAAAAGATCACTGGGATAAAACCCTAATCTACGCTTAAGCATAAAGCTTACGCGTGAAAATCTCACGCTTAAGATTCATCTTACGCGTAGACTTAGTCCCACGCATAAGGTAATCCCACGCCTAACTTATCGCTTACGCGAACTTTAGTCTTTTTCCTCGCTACGCAGAAGCTAAATCCTCGCAGAACTCTTCTTGTTACGCGTAACTTTTGGTGTTTTTACGCATAAGTAATACTTGGTTCTTGTCATTTCACGCCTAAGGATACTTCATCAACAAAGGTTCACTCGACTACAAAGATCCATTCTTACTACACAAGTTTATCATCATGTCTCAACCACCATACTTAACTACTTCCCTCACACTTATAATCATCAACAACAACAACAATTAACTCCACGACATCAACAATGGAATCAACAACAAGCAATTTATCAACAACAATTTAATCAAGAACATACTCCACAACTTGGTGCAATTCCACAACCACAAATGGTTCAACCACCACCAAGTCTTCAAACTCTACCCTACACAAACGATTTCAATCAACATCCATCACGAAGCACTATGAAGGAACCCACTTGGTTTGCAAAGATGTGTGAAGCTCTAAGCGACCAACAATCAATTCATGAAGTCTGGATCACTTGATAGACCTCCAATGCTCACTCCAGAAACTACGATCAATGGGTGATAAGGTTCTTTAGGTTCTCGTGATCTCAAGAAGCCACATGGAAAGTTCTTAAAGAAGGTTATCTTGAAGGTCCATTTGAGATGCCTACCGTCATTGTATCCGGAGATCCAACTCATTGCTCCACCAAGAGATGAACAAACCAACATTGCTCTTGTTGCAGACTTAAATCCTACGTAACTTCTACACTATGAAGTCGATGAACTTGCAATGGAATACATCCTCTTAGGATTACCAAACCCAATTCTTCGTAGTGTTGATGCTCAAAAGACCGCACAAAAAATGTGGGATCATATTCGCCTTCTTATGGAAGGATCATGACTCAATCGGAGGATTTGGAATCCAAAATTTACTTGGCTTATGAACACTTCATGATTGAACCTCGAGAGACACTTGAGTCATATCATCACCGATTTTCGACATCATCAATGATTTGGATAAACACAACATCATCATGCCAAGAATTGCGGTGAATACTAAGTTCCCGAGTAGTCTTGGTCCGTAATGGAGAAGTATGTCATTTTCTCCGCTGGCGAAGAACATGCATCATTCTACTTATGGATTGTTGTACGATTACTGAAGCCTCATGAAAAGGAAGTTGATCGAAAGGATTCTCCGTGCTCAAATTGCTAAACAATACAACCGGACAATCAACAACTTGCCTTGTATGCTCAATGAATTATCCCTCTCAACCAAAGAACTCAACCAATCGCTTCAACACACCTTCACAAAGAACAACCTCAACCTCAACAAAATCAATTGGTCCCATACAAAGAACAATGCTCAAGCATATGTCGTTGAAGCCACCGAGGAAATCGATCCATTCAAGCATTGCAACAAGGATTTGTGATGATTGCTAATGCTTTGGCGTTACACCAACAAATCCAACAATCGATTCGTTCTCATCTAACACACGGACTCAAGCCGCTGTGAACAATGGACGGTTGAAGTTCGTAATCGTGATTATGGTCGCCGATGGGCGGTGGTCAAGGGTTTAATGTTGTGGGAAGGAATAACAACGTAGCTCAAGTGGTGGAACAGGAAATGCTCGTAATCGTTAAATGGTCTTCGATGCTACAACCGCAATGAGAAGGACACTGCTAATGCATGCCCAAAGCCAAGGACTAGGGGCGGTGCTTATTTCAAAGAGGCCTTACTTTTGGCTCTTAAGGATGAAGTCGGTGGATCTCTCACAAACAAAGAACGTAGCTTTATGGCGTATGCACTCGGATGATGATATGGAGGACTTGCAAAGCTAATGCAAATTTGTTATGTTGATGGCTAATATGCATGAGCCGCATATGAGTGATACAGCCCCAGTGATGACATCGATGGCTTGTCTCGTGCACCGAACAAACCATCATCATATCTCGAACTAATATCTCCGCCAATATCTCGAATCAAGACGGATCGATCTGCTCAAAATGAGTCTTCTACATCTTCTTCGATGATTTTCGTTAACCACAGAGTTACATTTGACGATCAAGATGACCTTATGGTCTCCTTTGATAATCAAATTGACTCGCGTGGTCGCATTTCGAGGATCTAAAGAATGATCATGTTGAGACTCACGTTGAACAAGATGATCTGTTGCCTCATCCGGATTTTGCTCGGTTAATTCAAGACCATAAAATCAAAATGGAGGAATGTTATGCATTAAATCAATCCTTAAAAAGTAAAAATGCACTGTTAACCAAGGATTTTGAATGTTTACAAATGCAACTCAACTTTTCAAAACTCAAGAAAACTGTGAAAAATGTTTTGAAGCCGCTTTTGCAAAATCTCATCAAACGAAAATATTTAGAGACAGACAAGATCTAGCCGCCTCAAGAATGCTTTGTTGTCCGAATTAGAACAACTCAAACATGAACATAAAAAGCAACTTAACGCCTCACCTTGAAAATCAAAAGCTAAGGTCGAGTTGTTAAATTGTCAAAAACAGCTTCTCCGCATACAAAAAGCATTCAACGAATCGGTAGATGACCTTCTTGCGAAATTCTCGGTTTGCAAAACAAACTTAAAGAGTTTAAAGCTGTTGTTTACAAACATGGTGAATCAAGAATGACTATTGAAAAATTTACCTTAAAACCTAATCCAAATGGATATGGAAAAATCTAGGCGACATAAACCAAAGCTTTCACTTAAAACATTCAAACCAACTCAAGTTTCAAAGTGAATACAAAATTGATAATCTTGTCATGAGTGTTGTTGAATATCATCGTCAAGAGGAATTAGATGCGAAGACGAGTCGATCAAAATTAAAAATGTTGTTTACAACAAACCTTTTTATTATAAAAACGCGGTCACTTTCGTCACACCAACGGATTCTTCTAACACACCAAGGGTTATCATCAAAACACTCGAGTCTTCTATTGTTAATCCCAAAACAGGTCTTTGCACAAACTTACGGTCCTTTACCTTCCATTAGCGAGTAAACTCACAACCCGAAAATCGAAAAATTCTTCGATATTTTGACATTTTCATGGTCGACCTCAAAATTTTACAACATGAGATAGAATATCGATCCAAATCAAAGTTGAACATTTTCAATCGCCTCGCGCGAGAACAAAGAGACATTTTTCAGAAAAATCTTTACCTAATGTTAAAACTTGAAAAGTTGTGCAATTGCTCGGAAAAGGATTTTCATAAGGAACTTGGGGTAATGAAAACGCTGAGAAAACGAAACATCTATTACTAACACAAAACGGAAAAAGAAACTGTGAGAAAAGATGTTGATCGACTCTTGGAAGATGTTATCCGTCTTGATATCCATAATGTTGTGCTATTCTATTCGCTATATGCATCCGATCATATCTCTGCCGATATTGTTGACATCACAGTTATCGTTGAAAACACCGATAATGTGCTTCGGATCGAGTCTTTAAAAGCGTAAAATAAACGACACACACGGAAATTCACAATGCAAACGTCGTCTTCAATGGTGTGAAAAGATATTCACAACCATCAACTTAGTTTTCAAAAGAAAATCGCTCAATTGAGTGCACAATCTTCGATCCTAAAATTGAGCAATCGGACGATCAAAACGTGTCTTTGAAAAGTCAAATCTCAAAATATGAACAAGAACTTTAAAAGTTAAACAGAATATGGTGTCATATTTGATTTACTCAAAAGACTCGAGATGAAGCATCTAATGAACTTGATCACTATCTTGCTCACACTAGAGAAGTCATGAATTTTGGTCGGTAATATTCGCTCGAAAATCAAGATCCGATTCACACCATCTCTAAGTTACGGAAATGTTAGGAAAGTATGAAAACTCCCGCCCATCGTGATTAAGAGATTAGCACCAACACACTTAGTAATCGTGAACCTAGAATTCCCACCGCCAAATCACAAGTTGCTAATGTGTTTCATCTTGAAACAGAATAGTTGCATCTTTTCCAAACGTCCGCACTTCACACCTAGGAGCATTCAAACGAAGAATAGGAAGTTGCGACCTAAGAAAAGATCAATAAGGAATGCTAAAGTAGAAGAACACCCTAGGACTCGAATAAAACTCATGTTACTTCCACTATAGATGTTGCGTCGACAAATGTAATAGCAATAGTGATGTAACGAATGCTAAACCGTTAAGTACCTTTGATATTCACCGATGCACCTTGTGATATTTGTCAAAAGAGTATGAATTCGATTGTCATGACAAATGTGTTGCTAAAGCTATAATCTCTAGATTACGAATTCTAAGAATCGGAATACCTCTAGGCCCACTAATCATTCTAAGTCTCAGTAGCTTGGTAAACCACCATCTTTAGATTCTAAGGCAACCATTGCTATCACAAGAGCTCCCGCTTCACCTCCTAAGAATGTAGTACCACCTAGTGCTTTCACTAAGACTAAAGCAAAGAGCGCTTATAGATGGCGTAAATGGATATATAACACACTAGGATTTAAATGGATGCCTAAAATTATAAATGTGTGTATGTCTAACAGATTCGCTTGAACCCTCTCACA